>JABFFJ010000135.1:0-64496 GCA_013623715.1 Fusarium verrucosum
CCTGAAGCTCGCCGGCGAATACCACCGCCAACCATCGCGCAGAAGCATACATACACATACGCAACTTGGGATTCTGGCTTCTTCCCGTTCGCTGTGCGCCTCTGTCTACCTGACCGTGCTTGGTACCAATCTAGTATAACGACAAAAAGACGTCAGTTGTCTCGTCGTCGTCTATTTTACCACCACTCCGCTATTGAGGCGTCGTCGTCGTCGAGTGCCCTCACCACCTGATATCGGCTGCCCGCATCTCAAGCCCATCCCCCTCCAACCTCCTCTCGTCCTGCGCGAACGTATCGCGCAGCCACTTCCACCATGAATGACGATGACGCGATCCACAACATCCACAAGAAGATCGAGCGGGAAAAGGCCCTCATCAATGCCGCTAATTCCATGAGAGCCCAGACGAACAATGAAGCTGTCAGGTCTCGTCTCGACTCCCAGATGCGTGATGGCCGCCGCAACCTTCAGTTCTTTGAGGAGAAGCTTCGCGACATTCAGTTGCGCCGTGTCAACCAAGGTGTCGGGGACATGTCTCTCGGAGGATCCGCTGACGATGCCGGTGGTCCTCCCGCACCACCTCCCAAGGACTCCTCCAACTTTGCGGGAGATAGAGGATCTTATGGTTCAGGCTCGGGACAATTCAGCCAACCCGGTGCTGCTGGTTCTGACCTCATGCCTCCCCGCCACCAGTTTGCTCCGGGACCTGGTGGATCGGGAATTCCGAAGCCACGTCCCAATTTCACCAAGTTAGGTTCGTCGTTGCTCTGCCATCTCCCCAGACACCTCCCGTGTTTTCTTCGTCTTGCTAACACCAATAACAGACCTTATCAAATATGATACGCCGCACCTAGGACCCCGCATCCAGCTCATGCTGTCGCAAATTCAGTTCAAGCTCAACGTCGAGGAGCAATATCTGAAGGGCATCGAGAAGATGGTTCAGCTTTATGGTATGGAAGGTGACCGAAAAAGTAAGGCTGATGCGGCCGCCCGAAAGGTTGAAAGCAAGCAGAAGATTCTACTGTTGAAGCAGGCACTCAAGAGATATGAAGAACTGCATATTGATGCCGACGTTGCAGATGCTCAGGATGGTGAGTTTTGCATTGTATCATGTCGAGTATACGCACTGACTAGGACCAGATGACTCGATCAACGCCCCTAACCTGAGGAAGCCACTGAGTGGACAGCTATCGATTCGAATGATAGCCATCAAGGACGTAGACCACGCCGCCACTGGACGTTTCACGAGAGGGCCTGAGACCTTTATTGCCGTCAAGGTTGAGGATACCGTGATGGCTCGCACAAAGGCATCCAGGAACGATCGCTGGGAGGCCGAATTTCACACCATCGAAGTTGACAAGGCTAACGAAATCGAGTTGACCGTCTACGATAAGCCCGGCGAACACCCCATGCCCATTGGCATGCTTTGGGTCAGAATCTCTGATATTGTCGAGGAAATGCGTCGCAAGAGGATCGAGGCTGAAATGAACAGCTCCGGTTGGGTTTCTGCTGATCGAATGGGCAGTGCCGGTGCCGCCCCTGCACAGTTCCCCATGAGCCCGTCTCAAGGCTCTTTTGGACCAGGCTCACCATCCGGTGGTGGTGAGCAGGGAGCGGAGACTGGTCCATTCGGAACTGCTGGTCCCCAACCCCAAGTGCAAACTGGACCTATTGAAGAATGGTTTAACCTAGAGCCTACTGGGCAGATTCAACTCCAGTTGACCTTCAACAAGTCTAACAACAACAGCCGTCCTATCGACCTTGGTCTGGGCCGAAAGGGTGCAGTTCGTCAACGCAAGGAAGAGGTTCACGAGATGTACGGTCACAAGTTCGTGCAGCACCAGTTCTACAACATCATGCGTTGTGCGCTTTGCGGAGATTTCCTCAAGTACTCGGCTGGCATGCAGTGTGAGGACTGCAAGTACACCTGTCATACGAAGTGCTATTCCAGCGTGGTTACGAAGTGTATCAGCAAGAGTAATGCTGAGACTGATCCGGACGAGGAGAAGATCAACCATCGCATCCCTCACAGATTCAACCCTTACTCCAACATGACAGCAAACTGGTGCTGCCACTGTGGTTACATCTTGCCATTTGGAAAGAAGAACTGCAGGAAGTGCTCAGGTATGTTCTCCCTGAACCTTTTAGTTTGCTGTAGACTAACACCTCCTAGAATGTGGCCTTACTGCTCACGCTCAGTGTGTGCATCTTGTCCCCGACTTCTGTGGCATGTCCATGGCTGTGGCCAACCAGATTTTGGATGGAATCAGAACCCAGAAGCAGAGGCAGGCCAAGGTATCGTCACTTACAGACAAGACCCTTCGGGCAGGAAAAACAAGCCCAACCAACACCCACTCTCCGGCCCCATCTTACTCCAGCTCATCCGCACCTACCTATCAGTCAGGACCTGCCTCTCCCGAGGCGACTGAGGCTGCCAAGATCATGTACTCGAACCAGACAACCCCACGACCTGGACACCCCGATCGAACATCATCTAGCTCGACAGCTGCAGCGGCAGCCTCTGCGGCTATGGGTGGAGCACCTGGTGGCGCGCAACGACAACAGTCCGACTATGGACGCTATAGCGGAGGATATGATCAGCAACAAGAGGATCCTTACGGTCAAGGGGGTCAATATGGCGCGGGCCAGCAGCGCAAGTACAATCCCGCCGACTATGCGAACGTCAGCTCTGGCTACGGAGGACAGCAACCTGCTGCCCAGGCTCAGCGACCAGGGCAGCAGCCGCCGGCCGCCCAACAGCCTCCTCCTCAACAACCGCTCCCTCCAGTGCCGCAACACCAATCGCCGCAACAGCAACCTGGATACCAGCAACCACCAGTGCCAGCACATCAGCCTCAACAGGCTGAACCTATGTCTCCTAAGCAGGGGTCTACATCTGGTGGAAAGCTGGCACTACCCTCGGCTGCCGATCCTGGAACTGGTCAGCGTATTGGTCTCGACCATTTCAATTTCCTTGCTGTGCTGGGTAAGGGTAACTTCGGTAAGGTCATGCTTGCTGAAACAAAGCGGTCTCGAAAGCTCTATGCTATCAAGGTGCTCAAGAAGGAGTTCATTATTGAGAACGACGAAGTCGAAAGCATACGCTCCGAGAAGCGCGTGTTCCTGGTTGCCAACCGAGGCAGACACCCATTCTTGACCAACCTCCACGCATGTTTCCAGACCGAGACCCGTGTGTACTTCGTGATGGAGTACGTTAGTGGTGGTGATCTGATGTTGCACATTCAGCGAGGTCAGTTCGGTACCAAGCGTGCGCAATTCTATGCTGCAGAGGTTTGCTTGGCACTCAAGTATTTCCACGAGAACGGTGTCATCTACCGTGATCTGAAGCTCGACAACATTCTTCTGTCGCTCGATGGTCACGTCAAGATTGGTGATTACGGTCTTTGCAAGGAGGACATGTGGTATGGCTCGACAACAAGCACTTTCTGTGGTACTCCCGAGTTTATGGCTCCAGAGGTATGCGCTCAATATTTGGACACTGTTTGTTCTTTTTACTGATCTTGATTAGATTCTCCTCGACAAGAAGTACGGCCGTTCCGTCGATTGGTGGGCTTTCGGTGTGTTGATTTATCAAATGCTTTTGCAACAATCTCCTTTCCGTGGAGAGGATGAGGACGAAATCTACGATGCCATTCTCGCCGATGAGCCTCTCTACCCCATCCACATGCCTCGAGACTCTGTCTCGATTCTTCAGAAGTTGCTCACTCGTGAGCCTGACCAGCGACTCGGAAGTGGCCCAACTGATGCCCAGGAGGTGATGAGCCAGCCATTCTTCCGCAACATTAACTGGGACGATATCTTCCACAAGAGAATCCAGCCGCCTTTCATTCCTCAGATTAAGAGTGCAACTGATACCAGCAACTTCGACTCTGAGTTTACCAGTGTCACACCCGTTTTGACCCCAGTTCAGTCCGGTATGTTTTGCAGCCTTGGGTTATCTTGGTTTATTACTAACACGTTTACCAGTTTTGTCACAAGCCATGCAAGAGGAATTCAGAGGCTTCTCTTACACAGCTGAGTTTGACTAAACGAAACGACTACATACGAGATTGACGATATTGCAATGTTTTATTGAGACGATGGAGCTGCGGCGGGGTTATTGTCTTGTCTATCGGATACCCAGGGGCGATAGTGAAATAGATGGCCGAACACCGCGAGCAGGTGATGTCGGTACAGCGAAGCCAGCATGGGCGTCTGGATAAGGCGGCCCCTTTTCGCTCGTTTATAGTGAGTGGTTGGCATTCTGGATATAGGTAGTGAGCGAGTAAAAACGTATGACGGTATGATATGGTCAAGGCCATATTGGTATGGTGGAAGCGAGCGTGTTCAGCGGTAGATGAGTAGTGTCGTATACAAACAGCATTTTAATGCATGCCTGTTTAATAGAAGTAAGCGGGAGATATCAAAATGACAAGCATACAATGGACTCCTAATGATGTGTTTGGCGACTCAGTGACTTTGGCCAAGGTGTCTGCGAGTCCATATGTATAACTTATGGTTCCGTATCACTTGTCATACGCACTCCTATTTGGATGGGACATTGAAATAGTTTTAGATATTTTTTTAACCTATATTTTATTTATTCCATCTAAACATCCATCTCTTTCTAGATCCCCCTGCTACTTCTATGATGTGTACTCCTTCTGGAGGAGCTTGGCAATAGTAGTGAGTCTATAATATGTTAGCAACTTGAAAATCCTGAATGAGAATGAAACTTACTGAATGTTGCTGGTACCCTCATAAATGGCACCAATCTTGCTGTCGCGGAAGTACTTCTCAGCAAGACCCTCACGGACAAAGCCCATACCACCCATCCACTCAACGGCGGAACCGCTGACACGTCCAGCGACCTGAGAAGCATAGAGCTTCGCCATGGCAGCATCCTTGACAAAGTCCTCACCAGCTTCCTTCTTGCGGGCAGCAGTGTAGACAAGAGCACGAGCGGCAGTGATCTCAGTGTAAGCCTGGGCAAGCTGGTGCTGCATACCCTGGAACTCACCGACCAGGGTGCCGAACTGCTTGCGGTCGTTCCAGACGTAGCGAGCAGCGTTTTCGAAAGCACCAAGGGCCAGACCGGTCATCTGAGCAGCGATACCGATTCGGCCTTCGTTGAGAATGCCAATGGCATACTTGTAACCGTGGCCGCGCTCACCGAGGAGGTTCTCCTTGGGAATTTCAACGTCGTCGAAGTTGATGACGCATGTGCTTGAGGCGCGAATACCGAGCTTCTTCTCCTTCTTGGCGATAGAGAAGCCCTTGGTGCCCTTCTCAACGATGAAAGCTGTGATTCCCTTGTAGCCCTTGCTAGGGTCGAGGTTGGCGAAGACGATGAAGAAATCGGCCTCCTTGGAGTTTGTGATCCACATCTTGCTTCCCGAGATCTTGAAACCGTCGGCGGTCTCGGTGGCCTTTGTAGCCATGGCGAAGGCATCGGAACCAGAGACAGGCTCGGAGAGACAGAACGAGGCGACGGTGTTTGTCGCAAGACGAGGGAGGTACTTCTTTTGAATAGCAGTTGAACCATACTTCATGATAGCTGTGTTGCAGAGGGTGTTGTGCACATCAACCAAGACAGAAACAGAGGGGTCTGCGCGAGCAAGTTCCTCAATGGCGATAATGGCGGAGGTGAAGTTCATACCAGCACCGCCGTACTCCTCTGGAATCTCAATTCCCATGAGACCCTGCTCGAACAGCAGCTCGACGACAGCAGGGTCCATCTCCTCAGCCTCATCCATATCACGGGCGCGTGGAAGGATCACATCTGTAGAGAACTTGTTTACGGTCTCGGCCATGGCGGCCTCGATCTCAGAGAGGTGGGTGATGGGTGTAGGAGGAATCTCGGTGATGTCGATGTGCCCATTGCAGCGGGAGGATGTTGTAGAGAGGGCACGGGTAGTGTTGCTTGACACGGAGTTAGCGATTGTCTTTCACGGACTCTCAGGTGGTGTACTCACAGGTTTATTCTCGTCATGGAACGGGGAGCGATGGATCGTGTGGCAATGCGCTGTGTAAGACCTTGTCCTCCCCTCAGCGCAGGGCGCACAACTCGGGTGAATGACGACGACATTGTGAGATTCGTGGCGTTGAAGAGAAGAATGAGGAAGAAGCGGTGATTATGTGAGAAGGAAGAGAGAAAGGGTGGCTAGCCACTGGCTACTAATGCTGAGGTGTAAGGCGGGTATGTTAGAGACGATCACAAGCCAGAAACCGACAACTAACAAACAATGGAATGGTATGCAAGAAGATGATAGAGAAGATGGGAGATGGGGAAATTCAGTATGTCAATTCTAAAAACCTCTGTATATACAAAACATGTACCACCTCCTTAGAACCACAGCCACGCTCCCTTTATGGCCGAAGCGGTTGAAGAATCTCGCTGCTCGGCCTTTGGCAGCCGAGGATAACCACCGAGGTCGAGGATGTCTTCGGTTGTACAGCGGTAACTTCAATTTTTGGGGTAAGGGATGAGATCCATTGCGGGGTGAACAAGATGTCCCCGGCGATTAACCGCTGACGTCAAAGATATGCGGGTCATTGAAAAAAAAAAGCCGGGGTTAACATGTGATGTGAGACAGTCGGATAATCTGAGCTTCCGATGTTAGCAGTACTCTCACGTGATACCATCGGAGAGGCTGAGATTTTGATATCGGCATTGGTTGAGCTTGAGGTGAGAGGCCGAATACGGGATCAATTCGACCACTTCCCACGACAAACAACCTCAATTCGACCGTCCACGTCTCGCCCAACATGGTCGGCTCTATCCTGCGCCAATTCTTCTCCCCGGCGACCCGCCGTCCCCTCGTCGCAGCCCTCTCACCACCACTCCTCCAGCCGACCCTCCGAACATTCACCACCACAGCACCCCGCGCATTTACACCCACAGCCGCTCGTCCTGCTACACTGAACCAAGTCCTCCGCGGTATCCGAAAGGGCAAGCGCGCACGCCACGCTGTATCTCCCGCTCTGTCCAACACAAACTGTCCAGCTCTCAAGGGCGTCTGTCTCCGAGTCGGTGTCGTTCGACCCAAGAAGCCCAACTCTGGTGAGCGAAAGATAGCTCGTGTGAAGCTCTCCACTGGAGCTCTCATTACGGCATATATCCCTGGTGAGGGACATAATATTCAGCAGCATAGTGTTGTGCTGGTGCGAGGTGGACGTGCGCAGGATTGTCCTGGTGTGAGATATCATCTGATCCGAGGAGCTCTGGATCTGGTATGTTCTCCGGGATGTCTCTTATTTACAGGGGCTGGGAATTTTACACATGATATACTGACTGTTTTAGGGTGGTGTTGCTAACCGAACAACAAGTCGAAGCAAGTACGGTACCAAGAAGCCCAAGAAGGCCACAGTTGGTTAAAACGACTTTTGGATTCAAAGACTAGATGGACGAATTGGTTGAAAAGATGGCAGAGCGATGATACAAAACCCGTGTCAAGACCACATAGACCTGGTTGCAGCCATGTAATGATATTGTACACTACTCGAGCATTCAAGAAAGCATTCAAAACGATTCCAGAACATTCTTGATTCATATACTCTACATGACCAAAAGCTGTCCAAAGTACTTCAAACCCAGACGCCTAATATTGGTTCCCGCAAGAACATCACCCAATGCCGACCCGTTGTGTGCAGCCCAGAAAAGACGGAGACATCTACCGAGCATTACAACCTGTATGATAACGTACAACCCTATACAACCACCGCTTAATCATGATCTGTCTACTGCTGCTTCTCGTAGCCCTTGGGCTTCTCCATGTTGTTGGTCTCAAAGAATCGGGAAGTGCCTGCAACTTGGTTAGCTTATTGGTCCCGAAACATATCCATGAATACTTACAAGAGTAGCCCTTCCAATCAAAGTTGTCTTCAGGTTTGCAGTGGCAACGGAGATCCAAACGTCGCTGCTCATCGGTGGGGCAGTGAGTGAAAGGAACGTGGTAGTAGGCGATATCCTCAAAGAAGTGAATCTGCTCCTTCTTGAGGAGAAGACTAGCAGCAATAGAGTGGACAGGAGCGTCACCCCATCGCTCGTAGAAGAAACCGCCGTCCTTGTCAAGAGCCTCAAAGTAGTCGAGGTAAGGCTTGCTTCGGAGCCAGGACAAGCTGCCGACTTCAAAGTTGGACCACTAGACTTGGTTAGTTTTGAATCGACTGATTTGACAAGTTAAACTTACGAAATGGCACTTGTTGTAGTTCTCACCACCATCGTCACTGAGGAAACGCATGGAGTTGCCCTCAGCGATATGCTCGGGGTGGTTCTGCATGAACTTCTTGGTGCTGTCCCAGAGAGTAGGAATAGTCTCAATGTACTCGTAAAGAGAGAGAACGAAACTGTACTTCTTGTTGTTCTCGTGCATGACACGGAAAGGATCGTAGTGGATGTCGCAGAAGAGCTTGACAGAGGGCTCAACGCGCCAGTAGTACTCATAGTTCAACATGAGTTCCTGTCGGAAGAAGAAACCAGACTCGAATCGGCACATGTGACGGTAGCTGACAGAGTCACCGTAGATGATCTTTCGCGCGTGCATATCTTCACGGACCTTGCGGGCCTTCTCCTGGTCAATCCACTCAGGGAAAGACCAGTGCTCCTCGGGGATGAGACCGTAGTGAGTCTTACCAGAGCAGAGAGAAGTTGTGATCTTCTTGAACTGGTCATCGAAGGGCTTATCGTTGAGGAAGACCCAGTCATAGTTGTATCGGCGGTTGAAACGATCCTCAACTTGGCGAATGGACTCGGCAATCTCCCAGACATCCTGGTTTCGGGCAAGAGTAACGAATGTAGCGTTCATACGGGGACCGGGAGCAGTGCCCTGGAGGTTGTTCCAGCCAGGGTCGTTGGGAGACATGGCCATAGGAGCCTGAGCAGTCTCGCCCTGCGCAGGAGCCTGCTTGGAAGCATCTGGGGCGGGGACAGAGGGAGCATCGGCAGCAGCGCCAGGGCCCTCGCTGGTGGGCTTATCGTCCTTGGTGATGGCAGTATCTCCCTCAGCAGCAGGCGCTCCCTGGCCGGGGAAGTTGACGTTGTTACCAGCATCAGGATTTTTGGGAACGGTGCCAGGAGCCTGCTGCTGGTTGTTGGGACTTCCAGGGCCGCCTGGGAAGCTACCGACATGACCAGGAACGGGAATGGTATCGATCTTGGAATTGGAAAAGAAGTAGAACATAGTGAGTGTCTAAAGGAGTCAAGTTAGCAGGTGGCAACGTCAGCCATCATGAGCGAGCGTGAAGCCCAGCCCAGCGCAGGCAGCCCAAAAATGAGGTGACGTACGAAAAGCGCGAGCGCAATGTAGCGCACGTAGCGCGTATGACCGGCCGCCATGGTGAAGAGCGAATTGACGATGTCAGGCCGTCAGAAAGAAAATGTCCAAATGAAGTGGGAGATCTGAACAGAATAAAGAAGATGGAGGATCGAAAGTCGATGTTTCGGTCGCCGCGCGCACGGGGAAAAAAGACACCTAGAGCATGGGCACCACCACCCAGTGCTAGTTAGCAGCGGGCCTAGACTAGGTTGGCCCAGGCAGTCAGGGAGCCAGGGATGGAACTAAAGTGCCCTGGATCTTGGGTCGAGTTGGGCTAAAAAAAGGATCGTTGTTTAAAGCAAAAAAACCAACTTCGTGTTGGTATCGTGAATGATGGGAATAATTTAAGGAGAGAAAAGAGAGTTACGAGAGGATGAAGGATCACTTGTCACGAATTGAGCGAGGACAAGAAGCGGAGGGAAAGTATGTATATTATTCATAACAGCAACAAGAACGGACACCGGCAATTGTTGAATGGCACGCAACAAGTTGCTGCGAGCATTGGAATGGGATGAACAACGTGTTCTGGGGAATGGATTGATCGCCACATCTAGACAAAGCGATCCATCCATGGAAGCCAGCCCAGCCAGGCACGCAGACACAGCGGCGGGAGCTGTGAATCAAAGTAGCTTTAGCAGGGACTTGATGAGAAAATACCCGATAATCCACATTTGGAACACTGAAAGTTAAGTATTCTTCATAGGACTTGTACTTGCATACTTCCATTGACATCCCCTGACGCCCAGGGTGTGCTCCCTAGCGCATCTCAACAACGGTAGTTGCCTTTCTGTGTCAAACTATTACCAAGTCCAGACACTTTGGATTGAGTCTAATGTCATTCAGCAGCAAACTTTTCAGCTTGTGTTGCCGTCTGGACGTTTCCGTTCAAAGAAAGGCGGGTTTCGTGGTTTCGTTTGCTGTCAAGATTACGACAACATGCAACAAAAAGACTGATCTGTATACAGGGATCATGTACCCCTCCAGTCTTGAAACCTTGATTCACATATAAGAACAGCACATATGAGTTGCGCCAAGTGCCTTTACAGAACGTTTGGAATGAGAGATCAACAATAGCCAAGCCTCGTATCAAGAGACTTTCTCTGAAGCAAATCGTGGCCTGAATTAGGAAAAGTGCTCCATGTCGAATGCATCACCAGTTTTTCTCGTATAGCTTGATGAGATGGATGTACCCCTTTTACGTTTTCTGAGCTTGTTTTAGGTTGGTAGCTCACGAGAACCTTGCATCGAGGAACGCTGCAACCAGCATGTAGAAGTTCCAGCTTTTTTTCCGGTGCAGCCAATAATTTGGTCTTGAAGCCGCTTGTTCCGTTTTGACTGCCTTGAATTGAGTCTCCAGGCAACGAGACAATACTCGACAAACTGAATGATATGCTTAGCGACCCAATTATTATCGGAGATCTTTTGAAGAGCCTATATCTACAGCCTTTGTCTAAACTTTCCATGGGTACAATCAAGCATAATCTAATCAAATTCTACGACTTTAGGCTCAAATATCCTCCTCGCACTTGATTAGATGCCAAACTCTGTACCATCAAGACCCAGAACAATAGGACAAGAGATGTGAATAAGTAATTAGTCTGAATCAATAGGAGTACAATATTCTCAACAGACATAAACGTCATTGAAACTGATAACTGCTCACTATTGATTCAAGAAACAATAGTCTCACGTGAGATATCACGTGAACATATGCATCTCCTCCCGCAGCATGTGGGGAAAGCGGGCTTGGAGAACAGCGTTGGCACTTCGTCGCATCATCGTCGGCATCAGAGCTTCGCCGCGCATCAACATCGCAGTCCGCTCTCTCCCAAGCGGCTGTTCTACTCCTTTGCTAGCAAAGCTCACTGATAGAGTTTACGAATACTTTCAACAACCCTTCAGCCAGCATAGCGTTCCATCTGCATGCTTGGCCACGATACAAACATCTTGAATCCCATTTACTGGAAGACATCATGATAGATTTGTGCGCGCTGAACGATTCTGAACATATCTCATTCTCTTAGTGGTGAGTGGTTTTATCTCAGTTGTCGCTCTCCAGCCCTGCTCGCTCCCCCCGGCCATTGCTGGATGTACATGCCTGGGACACCCCTCGGCGTCCCTTGACCTATGGACGAAATCCAGATGATGGATAGTCAAGCTATTCTCGATACGAAATCTTCCAAAGACGAACCCGATGTAACAAGAGGATTTGATTTCCACGTTACAAATGCTACATGCCATATGGTAGATGCCGAAACAGAATCGAACAGCTCCCACAACAAGGACAATATACCCTGTGATCGACAGCTTAGTTACAAAACGTGGACAAGCAACAGATGAACCCTGACACCATAACGATACCAAACATCCTGTCGGATTACTATGCGAACATTGGGTCAGGAGCTTGAGCTATAGCTCAAAAAGTCAATGGGGCGTTTCGTGAGGATACGTCGAGCGGGGCACGGAGCTCATAGCGACTACACTTTTGCTGGCGTTTGTACTAATTTCTCTCATAGTACAATCGACGTCCACTTGCCCAAATTCTTTCAAAATGTCCTTTTTCGGTTTCGACACTACGCGCCATAATACGGCAGCGCCTGGCTTCTCCCAAGCTCACGACCCGTTTGCTGGATTGTCGGGAAGGGATGGAGACGACGATGCTCTCGACTTTGAGGAGACGTATGACGGTCTTGGAGATCAGCTTGAAGAGACTGGTGACGCTTTCAACGACGATACCTTTGGAGACAGCGGCCCGGCAGTTTCCCGCAATGCTGGCAAGGATTTTGACTTCTTTGGTCAGACTGCCAAGGTTGCTGATGCCATAGAGGAGGAACACCTTCGCTACAACCGTCAGCAACCAACAGCAAAGCCTACTGCTTCAGCCTATGCCTCTTCTTCTGCTAACCAATATGCCTCGGCGGACTACCAGTCTTACTACTCTGGCCAACCTTATCAGCAGCAGTCTTATCAACAACAGCCTGTGCGATCCGGTTACGAGAAGTATCGTGAGCCCGAGCCGCTCCCTGATCTCCATGTCGACCGAAGTATCTGGGGCATTGGGCCGTCCAAGCCAGCTCAACATGCATCGCCAGCCCCTGTTCCTGCAGCCCAGCCTGCCCAGCATGCGGCCAGTCGCAAGGTCATGAGCTTGGAGGAGGTCGAGGCCGCCATGCGATCTCAGCCCAAGCAACAGACGCCCCAGCCTCATGCCGCGGATCTCTCCTACCAGCAGCCACCTCCAGGATTTGCTACTCACCAGCATCAGGCTCCTCAGTCTCATGTCCATGGCCAACCTGTGACTATTCTCCAGCGGCCTCAAAGCACCCAATCGAAGCCCACGCCGCCAGCCCCGGGACTTCAGGGGACTCCTGTCCAGCAGCAGCTCCATGCCAATCCGACCCAAATTCTGCAGAACCCCAACCGCGCCGGTCCAGATGCTCATGTGCCTTCCCAGCATGGTCATCACGCAAAACACTCCCAAGGTGCTATTCCTAATGCCGCGCAGTTGCAAGCTCACCCCCAGATGCAACAGATGTCAGAGGAAGAGAAGGCAGCATATTTGGATCAAGAGACAAAGAGGGCCAAGCGCAACCACAAGATCTGGCTTCTGTCGAAGGACAACGGTTTGATGACTCCCCAGGACAAGAACTTTATCACCCGTATCCAGCTCCAACAGCTCGTTTCCGCGACCGGAAACCCTGTTGAGGGATCCGATGCCTCAATTGCCGAGGACTTCTACTATCAGGTCTACAGTCATATCCGAGCTGGTCAACGCCAAAACCCTAGCCAGCCTCTTAGCAACTTTGCGCAAACTTATCTTTACCAGACCGGCAGCCGCCAGGGTGGCATGCGACGACATGGACGACCTGCTGAGAACCACTTCCAGCGAATGGAGCAGCAGGTGCAGCGCGCTGTTGAAGCTGCCAAGAACAAGCCCAAGAACCCTCAGCTGGTCATTGCAGGCAGTCTAGGAAAGATTTCCTTCAGCAACGCCAAGACACCTAAGCCTCTGCTAAGCATCAAGCGCACCGAGAGCGAGCACCAACGACCAAACAATGGCAAGAAGGGGTCCAGCCTTGACAGAAAGACCATCTTGCGAAACGTTGAAAAGGTTTACCAGACGCTTATGCAAATCGAAGATCATGTTCGCCTTATCCCACCTCCCATGACTGGCCCTGATGAGGAACTTGAGAACAAGCACAAGGAGTGGGCTACCATCCTCGAGACCTACAATGCTAAGCTCTGGGAAGAGCTCAAGGTCCACGAGCAGATTGGAGTTGTTGTTCCTCATCCCTTTATCGCTTTCTTGTCCTGCGCGAAGGGTGAGAAGGCCATTCCCCGTCTTTTCCCTCATCTCTCTTTTGAACAACGAACCACCATCTTGACCATGATTATCTACCATCTCGACCAATTGGATGTTGTCCAGGGTGCTGCTATCACCCCCGGTGAGGTGACGACCATCAACGCGCGAATGCGAGAGAAGATCGAACTTTTCATCTCTACTGTCATGCCTTCACTGATGCAATACTTCAACGATACTGGTTTGGATATTGTTGATGGGGTTTTGAATCTGATTGCCACCAAGCTCAATGTCGATCTCATTGCTAGATCGAGAATTGGTGTGTCAATGTTGACACTCATTCTCAGTCGTGCCGTGCTCCTCAAGCAGACAGGTGCCGGTACCCCTGAGCAGTGGGATAACTGGTATGTACACTTTTATCTCTATCGCTTTACCACTTTTCTAACACGTACCAGGGATCGAACATTTGAAATCTTGTTCAGCAGACTTGAACCCTCTCTGCCTTATATCTTCCCAGGCAGCGTCAACACCGGAGAGGATGTTTACGTATGGCAGCTACTTGCAGCTATGGGCGTCAGCGCCACTCACGATCAACAAACTCGTTTGGTCCTTGCTGTCAAGGACCGTGTGCTCGACACTGTCACTGTTTCCAAGACACTGCCCCCTGCAATGGGAGCAGAGAGACTGAACAGTGTCAACCTGTTCATGCGATCCATCGGTTTGGATGTCGAACTTCTTCAGTAAACACATGTTCCACTAAGCAAACATGCTCTTGTCGGTGATTCTTGGGCTTTTTCTTGGGCTGGCATATAGGAGCACTCGAATGAACCGGGATTAGCAGGGTGCAACACAACATAACAAACAGGGTTTACTTGCTGGCGAAAGAATATTGGGAGCGATGCAGCGGAAAGGCATACTGGGTGTACAAAATTCTAAGCAGCGACATAGCGAATGCTTAATGCGTTCGTATATACCGGCATTTCTGTCGGGTGATTATTACTCACGGAGAGAGAGTTTGGGAGGGCTCTTGTCCGTTGAGGAATTAGGTTATATCGTATTTGAAAATTTTACGCGTTTTGGCAAAACATTTCCAACCGTGACTATTTTGTATTCCTCTATTGATAGATCCTTTTACGCCGTCCCATGCAATCCATTTAGAGCTCCCCAAGTCCACTCTTCAATATTAGTTGACTCATCCATCAATGTTGACCGTCTTTGAAGTAGCACCTCGAGGCTTTCCTCCTCGTCGAGCAACACCTCCCGCCGCTCCACCACGCGGTCGAAGCTTGGGTTTCCTTGCCTCTTCCGATTCTGGCGCAGGTTGCTCCGGCTGCTTGGCTGCAGCGGTCGATTTAGGTTCTTCCTTGACAGGTTCAGGCGTCGGTTCTGGCTTCTTGATACCGCTCACAGCCTCGAGAAGTTCATCATCATCCCACCGACGAGCAAACTTGGGGACGGACTCCTCCAATGGCTGCTCATCCTCCTCAGCCTTCTCTTCTTCCGCACCCTCTTCTTGAGCAGGGCGCAGGAAGAGGCTCTCGTTATAAACTTCCCATGCAGCTTCCTCGTTCTCGTCTGTGTAGTGCATGGTGCGCCAGTGCTCTGTCTGAACGGATCGTAGACGGTCGGCCATGGTCTCCATCGTAACACCATCGCCATCGCCGGTAGCCTTGACGGTCATGTGAATTGCGCGCGCGGTACCTCCCACTGCGCTGGGAGCTGAGTCCTTGGTGGCTGCGGCCTGACGTTCCTGTTGGACGGTTGCGTCGATATGATGAAGTTGAGGGCGGAGATGGACAAGCGATGATACAGGTGTGAGGTGCAAGTCCTCTAGATAAAGTGTCAGAAAATACGTGAGCTCGTGGGAATTGGTTTGACTTACTGCCTTGAAAGACACCAACCATGTGCTGAACCTCCTTGTACTCAGGATATTGCCCACCAAGCGTCTGTGTCCTAAGCACCTTATCCTGCCTCACGGCCTCTGCCCAATCCATGTGCTCCTCTTCATCTGCGTCTGCCTTTTTCCTACCACCTCGAGCCTGAACCGTTCCAAAGCCAAAACCACCCGCCAGACCATGACTGCCGCCATTCTTGGTCGCCATAGAAGCATGCAGTGTCTTTCCCCACTTGAGTCCCTTCTCGCGATCATAGGCGACCGAGTTGTCGAGGGGTACATCGACTTCGACCATGCCGGCTTGAGCTTTTACGCGCAGTTCGGTTGGCGGGGGTCGTTGTGCGTCATCGGTGCGGTTGGGATGCTGGAGGACGAGAAGACGGCGGCCTAGAGGGAGGGAGGGGTTGATGAAGACGTTGTAGGTTGCGGTGACGGGATCATCATCGTCGTCGTCTATTGTAGTGGGATTGTTGGTTGTTGTGGAAGGCTTGAGGTTGGAGTCAAGGTCCATCTCGTCGGCGCCCATTGAGGTTGTAGGAGCCGGCATATTCGATGGAGTGGACGCTTTATCGAGCCAATAAAAGGTAATAAAAGTCTTTTGGGGCAGGCTGCCTGTCAATAATCAGGCGAGGGCTCGTTGTTGCCAGTCGCTCGAGGTTGGATTATGAGTCGCTCTTTAAGTTTGTTTTGCGACACACTATGCGCAGCTATATGCAGCAGTTCCTTGGATCAAATGTGGTTGGTATATGAGCTCTCGGTTGATGTCTCAAGCTTCACAGTTTCTGCAACAATGTTCATATGCGAAATAAGTTAAAGTCCAAGGTTGTAAATTCCCACAAGTACAAAGCTGGGAGGGGCGATGTTTGAGAAAATTCCATGATTAACTACCAGGTAGGTATCGTCCCCCGCCAAAAGTTGGTCCGTTATCTTATCAGGGTCAAGGTCAACGCCCACCTTCCAGACAGAAAATCTACAGATCCGTGAAATAAAGATGAACGGTCGAAGCCATCTGTCTATTGTTGTTCGATACACGAAAGGCGTATAATGGAACGGCCAACCCAATAGAGATGTGCAACAAACACGCTAGGTTAATCTCGATCTAGGTAGATGTTATTTTGAAATGATTTTAATGGATTATGCGACGTAGTCCGTCCTACACAGGTTACAACCATATTCATAGTTCAGGCCTTTCTCAATATTGTCTTGTCCTGCATCTTTTAGGATACAGCGAGCCTGTTGCGCGTATTTCTCGGCCATTGTATCGTTGACGGTGTCGGGGAGATACCGGTTGTTTTCGCTGAGATATCAGTTTATCTCTTTTAGAATCTCAACTTGAAAAAGTCACGATGCTAGGCTGAAGTACTGATTTTTTATTTTTATGTTTATTTTATTTTAAATTAGGTATTTTGTAAAAGACAATATTGAATTAATTATTATGTTTACTATTATGTCATGCTGCTTGGCTGTGCCTGCACTTATTGTGCAGCTTACTCTGGAGGAATGCGAACTGCTTTTCCGGAAGGGTATATAAGTTATAAATTCTCAACAGCTGTTGCCTTCGGGCATTTGGTCAATTTGAAACGATACAGAGAAGATGTAAGTACACATACTACGAAGATCGCCTGTTCGAATCCCAGTCACTGACAGTTTTCTGTAGTAGCATGGCCCCTGCACTAAGGATGGTAAGTTACACTGCAGACACCTCGCAGACGATCTGTACTAACCAGTTCACCAGACACGCTCAATCAAAGAGAAGCTACCAATTTTTTTAATGTTTTTTTTTAGCAGTATTATTCCTATTATTGTATTCTCTACTATGTATTATGTTAATCTGCTATATGAACCTCACTTTGCTTTTAGGGCAATCTTATATTTAAATAAATAAATAAAAACCATTTTTATAGCTATTCCTTCAATTCTAGCACTTTTGTAAAAGCAGCCTCATAGTGATTCATCTCAGTTGCAAAAGCAACTTCTTTCTGATTGCAAATACCGCTGCCTTTATAAGCCCAGTGCGACCCTTATGGCGGACCTAGTGCGCGTAGTATTGCCCATCTCGATGTCAGAGGCTACTTGACTCCACCAGATCGCGAGATTGCGACGAGAGCAGAGAACTTAACTTCCCATCAAGCCTACTGCATATTAAACCCCGTTGATGGCTCGAGGCATACAGCCATGATCGATATAGTCCTACAACCCAGAAACCAAATTTATTAAAATTGAATCCTCTATCGGTTCTTGCCACGGTCGCGTCGTCCACCCTCCAACACCTTGACTCTCTTGTTGAATCTCTCTCCAATGCCAGCTCCCATACCACTTCCACGGGGTCCATCCGTTGTGTCGATGCCGCGCTTTCGGCTCTTGTCCAGAAGGGCACGAACATTTCCACCTGATTGCTTGCGCTTGGTGAGGCGATCGATACGGTCGACACCCTCTCCCAGGTTGTGCCAGTCCTCGCCACCAAACTGCATGCGGCCACTGCGGCCTGCCTGCTTCGCCTTCTGGGCGCGATCCTTCTTGCTCTCCTTGGGAAGACGTGTGAAGTTCATCTCTTCGTATTCGCGGCGTTCCGCCTCATCTTTTCGCTCGGCGTCGGTCTTCATCTTGCGGCCACCCTGGACAATTGTGGTACCAATGCTGGGCTCGGCCAGGGGTGCGGTAGAAAGCTCTGAAGCGACAAACTCCTCCATGGTGTGAGACTTGCCAGGGCGGCGGTCGTACTTCTCGCGCCGTTGGGGCGCATCCATGGTTTGGCGATCTCTCTTGGGTGGGCGGTAGACGCCTGAAGCCCCTCCGTCACGCTCAGCTCGGCGAGCAGTAACGTCGTCAGCCATGGAACCAAAGTTTCCAGGCTTGTGGGACAGGGCTTCGGCATTTGCCTCCTCCTCTGAATCTTCCTCTTCTTCCTCGGAATCCGATCCAGCCTCGGCCTTGGCCTCCTTAGCCTGTCTCTCGCGCTCTGCATCGTCTGCTGTTCGAAGAAATCGGTCAATGGAGAACCGCAGCTTCTCTTCCAATGGTCGTGCTCCTCGCTCAAGGTAAAGTCGCAGCTCGACTAGTTTTGCCCTAACGGATTCGTCGAGTTCGGAGTCGTCTTGATCGGCCTTATCCGAGTTTGATTTGGAGTTGCGCAACTTGAGCAAGATCAAGAAGACCAGGTTCTGTAGGTAGGAGAGAAGGAGCTCATTCTTGACGTCGAGAAGTGAAATGCCATCCTTCTGATGCTCAATGGAAGCGAGTTTGGGTGTGACATCGAGTGCTGAGGACAGCGACTGCGTCAGAGACGTCAGAAGCGCTGGTAATGTTGTAGGGGCTGCCATGTTGGTTTGTTTTTGTTTGTCTGAGGTTGTAAATCCTGAGACAGCCAAAAGGTCATGTCTCGACAAAAAGTTTGGAGCGCTTCAACTTTTTAGCGGGGCATTCTTGGCATGCACAAACGCCACAGATCTCATGCCACAATTCGTGGCGCACCCCTGACTAAGCCCATCTTTATCTAGTAGCGTACTTACTTGGCCAGATATTACGATGTTCCACCTGCTAAGGCAATGCCTTGAAGCTCCTTGTTCGACGCCTCTCTCTCGCAGCTCTTCCGCTGGCTCGATTCACCACACGATCCTTTCTATCATCGACACGCCTAAATCAAGGGCAGAGATCGAGTATCTTTCTCAATAATTACTGTATTTCAATTTCTTTCCCTCGTGGTTTCCATATCGCTGGTCGCGCAAGTCGTCGTCAGCTGGAGCTTTCATATACAGCTTCACATCTTGGCTTTCGCAACCCTCCTTTGTCAACCTCGATTGGTCTTCGCATGACCTAACTTTCCAATATGCACTTTCGAAACCTTGCGCCATCGACGGCGCTCCTCACGTCGTTGCTAGCCGTCCCTCAGCTAGTTTCCGCCTTTTACCTCCCCGGTGTCGCCCCAACTACCTACAAAGAAGGAGATAAAGTTCCTCTCTACGTCAACAGCATCAAGCCTGTCGATCGTTCCCAAGACCCGCGACTACACGCCGTTGTTTCGTACGACTACTACCATCCTGCGTTCCAATTCTGCCAACCTGAAGGCGGCCCTCATCATGTAAAGGAAAGTCTTGGCAGTATTCTCTTCGGAGACCGTATCATGACATCTCCTTTCGAGCTCGTCATGGGCAAGAATGAAACATGCAAGCCCCTTTGCGAAGTTCAATATACCGAGAAGCAGATCAGCTTCGTCAAGGACCGCATCGAACAGGGTTACAGTCTAGAATGGCTCGTGGATGGACTGCCAGCAGGTCAGGAAGTACTCGATCAGTTGACCGGCACTACCTTTTACAACCCCCGTTTCTTGCTGGGACAGGACGATAAGGACGACAACATTCTTTTCAACAACCACTACGAAATCGTCGTCGAGTATCACGAGGTCAACAAAGACCCCAACCAGCGTCGTGTCGTTGGTGTGGTTGTCCAGCCTAGTTCCAAGGAGTATGGCGGCAAGGCCGATTGCGCGAACCACCAGCCCATTGTACTGAGCGGAAAGGACCAGCATGTGGCCTTCAGCTACAGCGTGTTCTGGCGCAAGTCCGATACAGCCTGGGCCACTCGCTGGGACAAGTACCTGCACGTGTTCGACCCCAAGATTCACTGGTTCTGGCTTATCGATACTGCCATTATCGTTGTTATCCTCGTCCTCACCGTCATGTCTATTCTGGTTCGCGCTCTCAAGAAGGATATCGCTCGTTATAACAGACTCGACCAAATCGATCTCGATGACTTTGGCGGCACCTCACTTGTTGAGGATGGTGTTCAGGAGGACTCTGGCTGGAAGCTGGTCCACGGCGATGTCTTCCGACGCCCTTCGCGACCACTTTTGCTCTCTATTATGGCAGGCAATGGTGTTCAGCTGTTCTGCATGACAGGGTGCACTATCATGTTTGCCCTCCTCGGTTTTCTGTCTCCTTCAAACCGCGGATCCCTCGGAACCATCATGATCCTCATGTACACTGTCCTCGGCTTTGTTGGTGGTTATGTTTCTGCTCGAACATACAAGGCCTGGCAGGGCGAGAACTGGAAGATGAACATTGTTTTGACCCCTATCCTGGTCCCTGGCTGTGTTTTTTCCAGCTTCTTGTTCTTGAACCTCTTCTTGTGGGTCAAGCAATCATCAGGCGCGGTTCCTTTTACGACCATGCTCGTGATTGTCGCTATCTGGTTCATCATCTCGATCCCTCTCTCCTTCGGTGGTTCCTGGGTCGGATTCCGCTCTCCTCAGTTCGAGCCCCCTGTCCGTACCAACCAGATTCCTCGACAGATTCCTCCTGCGACCACTTATCTCAGGCCCATCCCTAGCGTGCTCATTGTCGGTCTTCTTCCCTTTGGGGCTATCTTCGTTGAGCTCTTCTTCATCATGAACTCAATCTGGTTCAGCAGAATCTACTACATGTTCGGCTTCTTGTTCCTTTGCTATGGTCTCATGATCGTCGTCTGCGCCGCCGTCACCATTCTCATGGTGTACTTCTTGCTATGCGCCGAGAACTACAACTGGCAGTGGAGGTCTTTCCTCGCTGCTGGTATGAGCGGTGGCTATATCTTCTTGAACTGTCTTTTGTACCTCGTTACAAAGGTCAGGGTGAGTGGATTCGCTGGTATTGTGCTCTACACGGGCTACAGTGCCATCATCTCTTTCCTCTTTTTTATTCTTACCGGTAAGATGCCTCTTCTGCTACTATGTTCGCAATTTTCTAACTCTCGCAGGCTCAATCGGCTACTTTGCCAGTTGGTGGTTCGTTCGCAAGATCTACTCGTCCATCAAGATTGATTAAGGGGGCGCCCTCACCAATTATGACAGAATGGATCATCAACGACAAGTAACTAATGAACAAGAGACGGAATGGGGTGTTTGTAAATTACATGTACGACCAGCGTCTGAAATTTGCGTTTACCAAGAGCTGTGCCTTAGATTGCAAGCAAGGGCAAAACGGCGACATGATGGTGATGGGATTCGTGGTGTTGCATCAGTACGCTGCGAGTATGGAGTAAATTCATTTTCATTTAGACGGATATCAAAATCAGGCCATGAGCCAACAGAGCTGAGCCACGTTGGCTGTTGGCGAGGTGTATTGTTCTGCATTATTTTTAGGCTTACTATAGATATCAAAAATTCATTGGCTTATCTTCTCTCGCTCAATCATCGTCGTCGTCGTCATCCAAATCATCCAAGTTTGTAAACTGGAATTGGGCCTTTTGCTGTGAAGGTCCAGTAGGACTCCTTTGCTCGCCAGGGGCAACAGGGCCGCCAACCAAGCTTGCGCGCCTCCAAGCCTCTTGGTCTTTCTCCCTCTGGCGTTCCCTTTCGATGCGCTGGCGCTCGCGTTCCTCGCGGATTTTCTTCTCGCGCTCTTCTTGTGCAATGCGGTCCTCTTCTTCCTTTTGCTTTCTCTCCTCCTCCTCGCGACGCTTGCGCTCTTCCTCCTCCGCCGGGTCATAACCCTTGGGATCGATGCCCTGCTCTTGCAGGAGTTGGTTAGCAGCCAGAGCACCGGTGCCAAGCTGAAGGTCGTTTGGCCAGGGGAGGAAGATCTGATCGGTCAGGGGATTCAAGAACTGCGTCCACTCGCTTGGGAGGGTGGTGTTGGCGGACATGGAGGACTGTTGGGTCGCAGGTTCTTGAGAGACAACCATCGGTGTACCGTTCATGACTGCTGGACTTGGGACTTGAGAGGGTGGAAGCGCAGAGGGCGTCATGACCGATGTCGCTTGCGAGTCGGGTCCTGGTGTCTGGGCGCCTGGTGTCTGACCGCCTGGCGTTTGGCCATCTGGTGTGGATGGTACGGCTTTGATGGTACCCGCGGGGGGCATAGTCGTCTTGCTAATTCGTCGGGCATAGTTGAGAAGCTCTTCGTAGGCGATAGGATAGCTTGGACCAGAAGGAAACGTGGTGGTTTGCGTGGTTACGATATCCTTGCGGGTGGTCGCGAGGTTGGAAAGGGTGTCGCGGATCTGGGCATCGAGAGCCGCTGAGGACTCGCGCAGTTGCTGAATGCGCAAGTAGTTATTCTGATGAGTTTGTACTGGATGTTGTTAGGTGAATGATTGGTTGTTCGCTGGGGATGGCAAGAAACCTTCTTCTAAGCCTTTGCTTAATTCTTTGTCGGCCGCGTCGAGCTCATCACCTTGCTGTGTAGAAGGGTGGTACTTGGTGACTGAGTCAATCAGATTTGCAAGAGCTTTCTCTAGTCGCTCAAAGCGACCATCGATATATGTATCCATGGTAAGTTTAATAGGTAAGCGCAAGAGAGAAAAATAATGGAAGTAAATAAAAGAGAGGTTTAAGACAAGGCTGTTTGATGAAGCCCAGAAGTCAAGGTGGGTCTTCAAAATGAGCCACCATTGGTCGGTGGAGGTAGAGCTTATTTTCAGGCCTGAGGCCAAACAAACCCGATCTTTCCCGTTCGGCAAACTCGCGCAACCAATTCAAGGCCCTTCTTCTACGACGACGACATCAACGAGCAATTGATCGACGAAACAGGCTTCCACCGCCCTATCATTCAAGATGGTCTCCTACGTACGTCCAAACCTTTCGATACAGTCGACGAAACCGAGCTATCAATATTTGTCAATGGCTCAAGGCGTCTTCAACACAGCGGGCAATCGACTGACCTGATCCTCATAGACTCCCATCCGCATGGCGGAATTCAAGAGCAACTACGGTCCTAAGTACGTTTTAACCCCCTACGATCACCTATGTATCGAATTCGAAGCGCCCCGAACGAGCTGCGACTTTGAGGGTTCGCTTCATGTTGGATTGTGACGTTGGCTAATACTCGAAATAGGTACCACGCTCAACCCAACCTTGCTGGCTTCACCGTACAGTCTGCCTTCAGAATGTGAGTGCACACATCCAGACCGAAAAAACGATCGAGAACCGAGCATGCGAACGAGTCGAGTCGAATCTTCAATCTCCCTTCCGTTTCTCCGAAGTCATTGGATGGTCAACCGCGGCTGAGATGGATGGATATGAGGAATGGAGAATTGGAAGCAAGATCGAGAGTTTTGCTTGCTCAACTACCGATTGCGATGCCATGGACAAGACAAGTACTGACTGGGTAACAGCGGCTCCCGTCTGGCCATGTACGGTGCCCCCGCTGCTGTTGGTGTCCTCCTCTTCGCCAACGGTATCCCCCGTGTGCAGCGCGACGTTCTCCAGGTACGAAACGAGCTTCCAATCGCTCACTCTTGGCCATGATATTAATTCCTATATAGAAGATTCCCTTCCTTGGCAACTTCTTCCGAAAGGAGATCCACCCCGCCGACAACGTGAGTCTTGCTCGTCCCTCCCACAAGCCATTGAAATTATTGGTTAACACTCTATCTAGCCCTTCTAAATTATCTGGTGGTTTGGGAAAGATAGACGTTGTTCAGCGCCGGTGCCGGCTCTCCTTTAAGATATTCCAAATAGACATGTTCTGAGCCTTGAATTTGCTGTGAAACGTATGGTCTGTGATTGGTTGGCTGGTGTTTAAGTGGTTAAGCAGAACCATATGCAAGTCTTGACAAGTAACGAACCTTTATTTGTATAAAGGAGGTTTAAGAGAGAAAGATATTTCTCTGGTGCTCTCTTCCAATTGTTGGATATTTCCATTGCTTTTGAATATTAGTACTTGGGTGTATGTATGTATTGGTGATGTTCCACTCATTAAAGCACAGTGCACCAAACTCACTGCGAAACACTGTCTTCTCCCCTACAAGCACAACTCAACCAACCAGCTTATACAAACCATCTCACGCCGACTTCCGCCATTCATTTGATACATAACCTTTTTCCTTTAAACTTATTCTGAATAATAACTTCCTGCTTCTCCATGAGATGCGAGGCGTTTATTCCTCTCCAACTTGAATTCTACGCGACTCAGCCAACCATCTTCTGGTGAACACTTGTCAAGATGGAGCTATCGTCAGGATTATGGCTCGCAGCCGGCCTCATCGTTGCGCTACCTCTTTTCTTCTGGCCTTCAAAGAACGAAGATACGAATTCGCGCTTAACCTCTTTTTTCTTCTATTTCCTTTTTGCAGCAGCTGCGTCTTGGCTGTTCATCGTCTCAGCACTGGTCCCTGAACCATATCTGGTATGTTGTCTTGGATTATCACTTATTTCACATGTACTAACACAAGATAGGATGAAGTCTTTCATATACCCCAAGCACAGAAGTACTGCCAGGGGAAGTTTCTGGAGTGGGATGACAAGATCACCACTCCTCCAGGGCTGTGAGTTTCAATGTGCAATACTCTCCTCCTTCACTTGCTCATCAAAATTCAGTTATCTTCTCTCACTCGTACTACCCGGAGTAGTCCGTCCTAATGGATCATTGGGTGGATATTTCTGCGATGTAAAGAGTCTGCGAGCTACCAACACTATCGTTTTGATGGCACTGGCCTACTTGGCTTTGCAATGCCGCCATCAGATCGAGTCACGCCTCCATGAAGCCCACGCCTCTACCAGACTGCGTAATTCTTCACAGTATGCACTTCATACCGCGTTCAACATTGCTCTGTTTCCCCTTTTATTCTTCTTTTCTGGACTATACTATACCGACGTTGCGTCCACTGCAGCCGTTCTGGTCGGGTACTTGAATTACTTAACCCGGACTGGACGAGATCAAAGTTCGATCTTAAGCGATCTTACGACGATATTCCTTGGAATTCTCACGCTTTTCTTTCGCCAGACAAATGTTTTCTGGGTAGTTGTGTATATGGGTGGCTTGGAAGCTGTCCATGCTGTCAAGACATTGCGCCCAGAGCGGGTTGACCAACCTGTCATCTTGACACTCTCTGAGCAGATCAAGTACTATGCTTGGAGGTATTCTATTGGGGATATTCACGATCCGCCGCTGCATATGATGTGGCCTGATGGTAAGCCAGGTCCTCTTGACAAGTTGTTCATGACTAACTGAAAATCAGACATGATCTTTTGTGTGCTAAGTTTGGGAATCGCTGCGCTCTGCAACCCATTCCGCGTCATTAGACAGATCTGGCCTTACGTCGCCGTTCTTATTTCATTCGGGGCCTTTGTCGCTTGGAACGGTGGTGTGGTGCTTGGTACGTCGTCTATCATCATATTGTGCCGGTAGCTAACAAGGAGTAGGCGATAAATCCAACCATGTCGCGACCATTCACCTCCCACAGATGCTCTATATCTGGCCCTTCTTTGCCTTTTTCTCACTACCACTTCTTATTCCATATGGTCTCCCTTTAATTAACATGATACTTCGAGTGCTTCCTTCAGCCAGGTCGCATGCACCATCTGGCGAGCCAACCCCTGAGACAGAGCCCAGACCAGCATCTGCCTCATCTTCCTTCAGCAAAGTCCGGGGAGCAGCCAAGCAGGCCTCAGGGAGTGGCTCTGCTAAAGAGTCACCGGCCGATGGCTTGGATAGTAAGTATCCGCAGCCGTCCAAGGCCCTGCAAATCGTCGATTTTATCTTTGCTAGCAAGATCATCCTCTGGCCTCTCTACCTTGTCGGGACCATCCTCCTCTCAGTTGCCATCGTTCGCTACAATACTATTATCCACCCCTTCACTCTAGCCGACAACCGCCATTACATGTTCTACGTCTTTCGATACACAATTCGTCGCGCTTCTTGGATCCGATACGCTCTTGTTGTCCCCTATACCTTGGCCCGCTGGATGACTTGGGGCACCATCGCCGGCTGCTCGCAGTGGTTCTTTGTCGTTCACGGATCTGCTTGCTCTGCATATGAAAGGGGAATAGGAAATCCCCCCTTTCTGAGCCATCCTACATTCATCAACCGTGGATTCTCCCCTCGGCAAACAAATGCAGCCTTGCCAGCTGAGTTGACGGATGCTTCTCAAGATACTTCCAAGCAGGAGGAACTGAGCAAGGCTTTGGAAGAGGATCCTCTTCTGGCTTCTGTTGAGCCGGCTACCACATCGACTGGTCTCATCTTTCTGATCGCCACGACACTGTCACTCATGACAGCTCCTCTAGTCGAGCCACGATACTTTATCATCCCATGGGCGATATGGAGGCTACTTGTACCTGCATGGAGACTCCACGATCATGGTGGTTACAGCGATTTTACCGGTAGCCTGTCAAGACACTCAAAGACCAAGGCCTTGTTTCAGTTCTTCCAACGCTATGATCTGCGCCTTATCCTTGAGACACTTTGGTTCATGGCTATCAACATCGCAACCGGCTACATCTTCCTTACCAAGCCTTACCTGTGGAAAGCGGAGGATGGGACTGTGCTGGATGACGGTCGACTTCAGCGGTTTATGTGGTAGACACAGAATGGAATAGACGTGCGAAATATAGATCGCAAGGATACTCTTTTTGTATTTTTGCCTTGGTAGGCATATAACCGCCATGTCGCTGGGAATTCATTTCATGCCAATGTGAAATATACCCAAACACTGAACGCCGGACCCATGGCCTAAACCCAAGCCAATCCGTGACCATAATCCTACCCAGTTTCGTATCGAGTGTACCAAATTCACCCATAAAGTGACCCTAATGCGCTATGTAGTGGAAGGGAGTTCCCATGCAATGAGCGATACAGGTGTATCCTCCCTAACCAGCTGTCGTATGAAGAATAACTAACAAACGCCATCAAGTGGCGCAGCTTATAAGCTCAACCGATCCAAGCTCAAGCCATCATTACTTCTCACACGGCGAATAACACCGAGTTTGAAGAACTTCTCTTCACCGCCGGGGGTTCGTCCGCCGATATACCATTTATCAGCACCTATCACGTCCCTAAAGCCCTCGCTGCTGCTGTCGCTCCCACGTCGACCAGAGGATCCTGGGATAGGAATGGCAGTGCCGTTGCTGGGAGAGGTTGATGTTGACGGTGAGGAGGAAGCGGTGTTACGGGGAGGACGGATGGCGACGCTGGAGGTTGTCGGTTGTTGCTGCGGTTGTTGATGGTGGTGGTGGTGATGATGTGATGTTGAGGTAGACGTCGAGGTAGAAGGAGTCGATGCTGCGGCGGTTGCTGTGGTGGATGTCGTCGCTGTTGTGGTATCTCGGGTGTGCTTGTTTGGTTGATGTTGATGCTGGGAGGTTGTCGAGATGGAAGGACCTTGAGGACGGAAGGCGGCGAGGAATGAAGAGAGGAAATATGGTCGTTGTGAAGGCATCGTGGAAGCTTTTTTCGATTTAAATATGATTATGATATAATGTGAGGTGATGTGATGGAGAGAGAGAGAAGTTGGTGGTGGTAGGACTCGACGAGTACAGTAGTAGCCGAGCGACGGTCCGAGTCAAGCCGCGTTCGTTCGGTAGATACGGAGATATTGAATAAAATGCGCCGTTAACAGTCGGTAATAAAGTGATTGTATTTAGTTTTCGTGAGGTAGTAAAGCGAAGCAATTGTTTCGTGAGGGACACGGGGATGAAGTGTGGAGTCGAGGTTTGGAGAAGAAGCAGAAGAGTCCGGGGAACATGTGCAGTTTATCGTATTCACTGACGTCGAAGGTTTCTGGGATTTTGTGGAGGGCGACGAGGGGAAAAAGCCGGAACCGTAATGCTAATGGCAGGGATGTAATAGGTCAGATTTGAAGGGGGGGGATGCTGCTTTACAGTGGGCACGTGCCGTAAGACCTTGGGACAGTTACAGTGCTTTAAAGGAGGCTCGGCTGGGATTGCACCATAAGCGTGATTGGAGGAGTGAGAAGGGGTGTGTAGGTTGCTGGCGGTTATGCATTTTATTGCAGGAACAAGAGGTTAATGAGGTATGTACTACGTATATCGGCTAGTTGACAGTAATTTAGTTATTCTGACAATTGAGGTATCATGATCTTTATAGATATCCTAAAGTTAGGGCCTAAAGGATTAGGTACTTGGGTATAGAGTACTATTGATTGAGGATGAATCGTCAACTCAAGATATGCGATTCCTTTCATCCGTCTCACCATGACTACTCAACACCACCAATTCATAAAAAGCAAAGAAAAGAAGGTCATTGTAACCGAGATCAATCCTTCAATGAATCAATGCCTAGACTTGTCCATGCAGGTTTCCCCATGAGGATCAGGCAGAATGAATGGATGAGGTGGACAACTTTAACTAGACTGTCCAGCTAGCCAGCTCGAAGATCACTTCCAGATTCATAAGTAGCTCCAACAAACTGTCATACAGTATTATCATGATCGAGATAAGTATTGAGTGTGCGATAACTACAAATTGTTTATCCATCTTCGTTTATTAGTAGCCTGGCAATAAGAGTGTCTATTCGCAATACTAAAGTGTAAATTAATTAGGTCACATCTCCGTCTTGTTCCCGTCTTAAAGCAGCACCTTTCTCCTCTCCGCGCTCTCGGGTCAAGGGCAGGCTACTTGTGACAGCTGATGAACTGAATGGGGATATATGCGAGCATGATCTGATTATTATGACTGACAATGCAACTGCAGCAAACACATCGATCGATCAGCCTTTCTTTTTTCGATCGGATTATTGCAGCAATTGACAGAACCATGATTACCTAACCTGCCACTCATTAACTCAAAGTCACGATAACTACCCTATATATCTGAAACACAACCTTAACTGTGGTGTTTAGTGTCTTGTCTTATTCTAACCACTAAATACAACCAAATCTGATAAATTTACATATCTGCATGTATCCACCCAATTCCTTGGCCATGCTGTGTTACAGGCCATCCACTGTATCCGTTGAGAGTATTAACCACCAATATCTCTCAACAACTCAAGCCATAGCGGTGTAGAGACCCCTCACCACCCTTGACAGTGGACTAACCTCCCCTCCACAGAAAAAAAAGCCATCCATTAGCAAGTAAACTCTCATCGTCTATGCAGAGGCAGATGCAGTCGCTGTCTTTGCATACATATTCCCACTTCCGTGATAACCTCACAGCCTTAAAAACCCAATTCCAGCCCAATCAAAAAAGCAATGCCCACTCTCAAAGCTCGCATCCTCAGCTGGCTTGCCTGGTGGTGGTTCAAGGGCACATGGAGTTCCGCAGAGGGCCTCAACAGCCGTATCGCCAAGGAGAGAATTCGCCCTGAGCGGGTTCCCCCCAGATATCTCTACAGAGAGTTCACCGTCGAGGACTATAAGAGAAAGGGCCACGTCGCAGACTACCAAGTCTACACCGTCTCTCCAAAGTCAGAGGCCCCGACACGTGGTCGCATCCTGTACCTCCACGGCGGTGGCTTCGTCTTTGATATAGCCCCTCAGCACTGGGAGCTCGTGGCTCAGCTCGCAAGACGCCTGAATGCTACTGTCACTGTGCCCATTTATCCCCTTGGCCCAGAGACGTCGCTCATGAAGATGTATGAGTTTGTTCAGCCGCTCCACGACGAACTCGCATCGGCTCCAGACCAGACGCCCTTCTGGGTCATGGGTGATTCGGCGGGGGGAACCATGTCTCTTGTCCTCACGCAGAATGCAAAGCTTGCTGGACGCCAGACCGCGCATCGTCTTGTGCCCATCACGCCCTGCACTGATTCCAGCCTCGTTAATCCGGATATGCACGCCGCAGCGCTCAAGGATCCATGGCTCGACGTCCCCGGCATCGCAGAGATCACGCGGCTCATCTGCCCAGAGATGGACACCAAACATCCCAATGTGAGCCCCATCTACGGAGATCTCAGGTTACCGCCGATGCTGGTGTTTGCAGCGGGACTGGATCTCTTGACGCCGGATACCGTGAAGATGGTTGAGATGGCCAAGGATCAGGGCACAAAGGTTGAGCTTGTACATGGCGAGGGCATGATTCACGTATGGCCAATCCTGCCCATACAAGAAGGAAGGCAGGCTGTTGATAAGATGGTCGAATGGCTGGGACAGGATTAATGGTTTATTTTGGGTTATGGCGTTGGATTAGGTTAGGTTAGGTTGGGGGTTTGGATGCGGCATGAGGATGATACCCCTTTGAGATGTGATAACGACAACTCTATATGAGATTTGGATTTAATGGTTGGGAAAGGTAACTTATATTTGTCATTATTACGATCTCTGTCTCCTCAGCCGTGAGTCCAGACATGGCTATACTATAGAATAGTAACTATGTACATATATCATTCAAGCTCTGCTTACATCTGTTGATCTATCTTTGCAAACCTTTACAAGATAGTGTGTTACACACGGATACCAACTCACTTTTGCCATGTCCCTATCCCTTGTATGACAGCTTATATCAAGCTTAGACCCCATCAAGGTAACACAAGATCTGATAGCAAATGGCATGAAGTTGAATTTGATGCTCCGTATAGCTCAGCCATGTCAGTGTTAGTGTATTGGCTGTGTTAGCCACATTGAAGTTAGCACGTATAATTTATTTATATCTTGATAAATCGAATCGAATTCACACACCGGCTGAATTGGTAGACATTGGCTTACACTTTGCACATGTTCATCCTGGTTAACTATAGCCAACGGATACTTTTGCGTTTGCCAAGTTACGTTCAACTTTCAGCCCGCAGATAAGAGTTTTTGTTGTATGTTCAGTAGCCGCCCCATATCAGTTAACTGTCACTTTATAAAAGAAATATAGAACACCAAGAAAAAAATGACACAAACACGGAATTCCGTATACACTGGGGGTTAAATATAAGTGACTTACCTTGGATATGCCTCGGAATGACATCTGTAAGACGAATTGCAAGGCTGAGCGAAAACCATCTTATACGTCCAAACTAGTCATCTTAGCGATCTTCAGGGTCTGGGTATCATCGCTCCAGAATCACTAGACCTCGCTACAGTCCCTGATGCATCTCGGTAATCTGAAGCTTACCAGTTTAGCTCAATGACTTGCTTAACTCTTTGTCGGTGAAGCTTTAAGAGCAAGGCCCCATTGTACTACCGGTAATCTGCATCGTCTGTAAGGTATTCATCCAGCATCTTTCCGCGCAACGACATATCTCTTTCAACGCAGCTTAGAAATTGCCACAGAATTGGACTCGATAGCAGGGATATCCGAGGTGTCATTGCAGGTTTGCCGCAGTTGTGAAAGGATCGGGCTTGTTTAGAGTATCGACACAAAGCTGCCTCACTTCACAATGGCCCCCAAGATATCATCTCATAATACTACACCGTCGTAAAGCAGTGCCACAACTTTGTAGCAATGCATGCAGATCCGCTGACTTGATTCCATTCCGAAATTTGCTATATGCCTGTTCTTGCAGTGGCCGGCACCCGCCAGATGCGCGGGCACTGTTATGACAGCTGCCAGCTAGAACAACCAGATATATCTGAACAGGTTCAGATATATCTGTTCATCTTGACTAGAAAAGCCTTTTCAACTTCTTCAACTTTTCTTTCCTTCTTTCTTTTCTTGACAACTCACCTCTTGCTACCTTTGATTGATCGCATTGTCTCATATTTTGGTTGTTTCCGTTTGCCTTTGCCGATTCTTTTGACGACTCGCTTTGAGAGTCACCATGTCCGAGTCGTTCGACCTCCCGCTGGCGATGCCGCCGGTGCTACCCTTGGTGAATTCTCTTCTCATGGGACTGACCATCCTGGGTATGCTCTGGATGGGAATCACCATCTTCAACATCTTTGTGTATCCGTTCTATGTATCCCCTCTTCGACATCTTCCCGGACCTAAGGTACGCACCGCTCCTTCGATAGCCCATTTGTTTTGTGACATCTTGCTGACGTAGAACAGGACAATGCCTTCTTTATTGGACAAGCCGCAAAGTTCCTTCAGATTTCTTGGTTTCCGGAGGCTCTTTGCAAGTGGTCTCGCGAGAATCCCGAGGCCCCCTTGATTCGATATCTGAATTTTGCCAACGCCGAGACTCTTTTCGTGAACACCATGGAGGCATACAAACAGGTGCTCCAGACCAAGAGTGCCTTTTTTGTCAAGCCAGATTTCTCGAAGGAATTCGCCCATGAACTCCTTGGCGATGGTATACCTTTCGTCGAGGGCAAGCTCCACAAGCTTCGTCGAGCCGTCATCAGTCGTAAGTACTCTTGATCATGAGTGATGTATAGAAACAAAGCTGACTTCTCCAGAACCATTTTCGACACCACGACTCAGAGCCTTCTTTCCTACTGTTCAGAAAAAGGCCGAACAGTTCGTCAAAGTTCTCACGGAACAACGCGATGAACATGGCAACGTTGAAGGTAAGTATTGCGCCTCTTTGCCATGGCTGAGCTAACAAGTTTTATAGTTGAGAGCAACATTTGGAAAGTAGTCATCGACATAATCGGACTCGAGTCGTTTGGCCTTGATCTCAACCACATCGAATCTGACGAAGCCCCCCTGTTTGAGACCTTCACCAAAATGATGCAGCCGTCGACATTTGCCCATATTGTCAACTACCTGAACTCGCTGATCCCGATCCGACAGTTTGTGCCTACCAAGGACTGCATTGAGTTTTCTGAGAGCTGTGCCCGAGCCCGGGAGTTCCTAGCTGGTGTGGTGAAACTCCGACGTAACCAGGGCGAACGAGGCTTTGCCAAAGGGGATGCCCTTGGGTTTTTGCTGGAACACTCCGACCCCGATCCCTCTTGGAACGACAAGAACATCGTGGAATATGTAAGTCCCCTTGACCCATGAGTACCGTATCTGAGCTGACATTTGATGACAGGTTTTGAATCTTCTGATCCTTGGTAAGAAATCCTGTCTGTGACGAAAACGTGAAATGCTGACAGGTTTTAGGACACGACACCACAGCTTGCGCCATCACCTGGGCAGTTCATGAACTCTCGCAACGACCCGACTGTCAGAAGAAGCTGAGAGATGAGATTGCGAGCATGGACAACACTTGTGGCATGCCCGGTTTCAGCGACATCGATAAACTCCCCTATCTGCACAACTTTGTGCGCGAAGTTCTCCGACTCTACTGCGCTGGTAAGTTGTATAAAATGAAACTGACAGAATGACCCGCTAACGCAGATATACAGTCGCGATAATACCTCGCCAAGCGGTCAAAGATGTTGAGATCGCAGGAGTCATGATCCCCAAAGGCACCGTGATCCAGCTCTCACCAGCCGTCATGAACACACACCCCTCAGTCTGGGGCCCTGCCGCACAGGAATTCAATCCTGACCGCTGGAGCAACCTGAAGGGTGACGCCGCGAGCGCATACGCCTTTGAGACGTTTCACAACGGCCCGCGAATGTGCATCGGCAAACAACTTGCCATGATGGAGATGAAGGCGATGCTTGTTGAGACGGTGCGAAAGTTCAAGATCGAGAAGCCTTTTGGAGATGAAGAGAAGAAGGTTGAAGTCGCTGGCCCGACGTTCACACTGCGACCCAAGGACAAGTTGGTTGTGCGAATGGTGGAGGTGTAAGAGATAAAACCAAGTTGGTGGATGGGTGCCTAGGATATAGCACCTAGGACCTTAGAGAGTACCTGAGGAACGTAATGACAGGGCATTAGACATGGATTGTAGAAAAGCAGAAAATGACTGGAAAGAAAAGTCAAGATAGATTTTGTTTGTAAGAGTCGAGTAACAAACAAACAATTTTGGTACTTCTATAATTTTTGGTGCTTTTTTTGAGAATAGTAGTGATATCATATCATGACAAGACGACTTCTCATGATGAAACTCAGTTCCCTCACCCCGCAATTTCTCGGCCTCATTTATTCGTCCAAATCTCCCGCCCGTTTCTCGAACTTTCCAGGCGCACACGCGCTTAGAAATCCAATCGCGAGCTCTATCAAACCTTCCTAAAACCAGGGCCCTTCCCTGTCGAGTTCTTGGAGCAACGTGTGTGTGGAATCGTTCGCTGCTGTTACAATCTGCAGTACAGTCCTTGAGATAATCGCCCCTGTTTCTGCACTTGTTCACCTTCTTATAGGTATATTATTGCAGCGCTTATTAATTCTCTTTACCATCATAATAACACCCGGACTTGTTTGTCATCTGACCTTTCGAGCAGCGCATCGCCATCCTTTTATCCAATACATTACAGCATAAACTAGCTACTATCTCACCACATCTTACTACCTGACGGCCCCCAGTCTCACGCACGCCAATCATCATGTCTAGGTCACTACAGCTCAAAGAAGAAGGGAACAAATGTTTCCAAGCAGGGGATTACGCCGGTGCCGATAGTCTCTACTCCAAAGCGTGAGCATATATATACATATCTACGGCATATCAAAGGCGCCCCCCGCCCATTCTGACAAACACCACATAGCATCATCGCCGACCCCAAGAATCCGGCCCTTTATACCAACCGAGCCATGGCCCGCCTCAAGCTTAATTACTGGGACTCCGTCATCACCGACTGTGAAGCCTGTCTGCAGCTTACGCCCGATAACATGAAGGCCCGATACTACCTCGCGCAAGCACAGCTCGCTCTTCGCGATTACGATGAATCGCTCTCAAATGCTCTCCGTGCGCATAAGCTGTGCATCACTACGATGGATCGCTCGCTCTCAGCCGTGACGAGCCTTGTCCTTCGCTGCAAGAAAGAGCGCTGGGATGATCGCGAGAAGAAGCGACTCCGCGAGGCCAAGGATCTCGAAAGAGAAGTTCTAGAGTTATTGACCAAGGACAAGGAGGCTATGCTTGCAGACACAGATGACGGAATGGAGAGGCAGGAGATTGAGGAGGAAACCGAGGCAAAGATCGAAAGGATGAAGGAAATCTTTGAAAGAGCGAGGGTAGATGGTGAAAAGAAGAGAGAGGTTCCTGACTGGGCCATTGACGATATCAGCTTTGGCTTCATGGTTGATCCCGTTAGTGTACGTTCTCTACCAACCAACACCATCCATATCGAAATCACTAACCATTTCTCAGACAAAGACTGGAAAGTCATACGAACGCGCATCTATCATGGAACACCTCAGACGGCAGTCAACCGATCCTCTCACCCGCGAGCCACTTGTCGCCTCTGAATTGCGGCCAAATCTGGCCTTGAAGCAGGCGTGCGAGGAATTCCTCGAGCAGAATGGTTGGGCTGCTGATTGGTAGAAATCGAATAGCAAGCGATTGAAATCGACAATCGGACGACAGGGCGGTTTTTTCAACGTTAAATTATTTTAAACGCTTGGAGTTTGGGCATTATACCTCCGGAATGGTTTGGGTCTGCATAGCATAGCGTTTTCTATATAAAGCCTTATGAAAACAATACATTTCACAAATCTATGGTTCATGAAAATGGACATGCTATTACTATTTGTTAAATCTGAATTTTTGAGAAAACATCAGAGAGGTCTCATGCGCGAATCCATTCCTTTTTACCGGGCACTTCTTTTACTAACTCATGCTATTTCAAAGGTACCTTGGCATAATAAACAATGTCATGTTAACGTTATACAACTGAACTGATCTTTGTTCGTCATGTCGTGTTCCTATCCTCCAATAACCAGGGCTTCATGGCCACAGCAGTTCTGTATATACAGGTAGTCAGTCATCAAGCTCGCGCTCCGTCCATGTCTATCTATACCCTACCCAGGCGTGACGACATTATGCAAGCGCTATACAACCCGAATAACCCACCCGGCCGAGCGAACCAGTATATAATCCAAAAAGAACACCAACAACGCCGTGCGTATGCATGCTTTTTTTTTTTACCAAAACACCACTCCCAGCACTGACATTACCCAGCTGATTGGCCCCTAGATGTAAGCTGGGCCCGGCTGGTTGTCGTCCTTGACGAGTCCGGCCCGCTCCTCCTCCGATGGGTTCTCGGGGTGGGATGTTGATCTAGACGATGAGTGAGGTCGCCGGAACACATTATGGAATGAAAACTGACGTCGTGTCGTATCCTGAGGTTGTCCATGAGGCGGGGGCGTCGGAGGTGCTAGGGTGCTACCACTGCGGAATGACGCCCCTTGGTACCCAGTATCCTGCTGTCCACTGAACTCATGTTCGCGAGTCTGGCCGTAGTAGGCGGCATGTTCTTCGTCGGCCTTGTCCAGGGGGACGGCAATCTCGGTTAGGGGAACGGGGTGCATCGGGCTCCGGGGTCGGTTTTTGTCGTCTTCATTCTCGTCACTGACGTGTCGGCCTGAGAAGTTGGTGAAGCCTCGGGCTCGACCTCGAATTGTACCTGCAATGCTCGAGAAGAGGGTATTTGTGTCGCGGTTGTTTTCATCGTCACTATGTTCGTCTTCGACCGTTGGAAACTGCGACATGCCTAGAGGTGGATGTTGTCTTGGACTGCTTGGTCTTACGGTAAAACGGGGAGAGAGGGGGATCGGGGTCTGCGGCGGCCGAGGGGATGTTACCGATCCGGCTCTTGAACTGCTAATCGTTCCGGTCCTGAAGGTCATTGTTCTTCTTCTTCTCAAGCCATCCCATTCCCACTCGGGCTGTCCATCTTCGCGGATAGGATCCATTGCGTCCATCATCATCTTTTCCTCGTGGAGTCGCTTGAGCTCTTCGGCTTCCATCCTAAGTCGTCGTTGGGAGATCTGTCGCATAATGGCAGCGGTTCCACGGATGGCGTCGGCCTTGGGTTCTGTCTCTGGTTGTTCTTGCTCGGCAATAGTCTGTATCTGATCGAGGTCGCCATTAAAGACGGCGGCATCTGGCACATCTTTTGCGGATTTTGAAAGCTGCAGTAGCACTACCCCCGAGCAAATTGTTAAGAAACCTAAAACAACGGTGACGATAGACTGGGCAGTGCCCTTGAAACCTTGGAATAAAATTGCTGACGTGATAATAGTCGTACTGGTAAAGTAGACGTAATATGTCGGGGTAACGAGGGCTGCATTATAGATGTTGAGCGCTTTCTGCAATGAGTTAGTAGCTGAGATGGAAGCGAGACATGGGCTCGTACGTTGAGATAAATGATCTCCGTCAATAATGTCCCAATGACAAAGACGAACAGAACCCACAAGAACCATTCTTTATATTGAGGTTTGCCGCCGATCCAGGCAATGATAGCAGAACCCAGTCCCTGGGTTGAAACCACGCTGAGTCCACCAATCCAGCTGCAGATGGAGATGTAGACTAGCATATTTTTGTTGCCATATTTCGGCGCAACCCATATCGCGGTAGCAATAGAGCCGACTATAATAACACCGGCATAGGTGAGAAAGCCTGGTGTTATGAAGTACTTTTGCATTTCCTGGATATCGCTGACAGACGAAGAATGGGGAGCATTCATAACAATGACGACGGCACCAACAATACAGAGGAAGCAGGCAACCTTTCCGACCATACTAAGTCGCTCCTTGAGGAAAATTGCCGACAGAATAGCTGTGATAACGACGGACAAGGCGCCCAAGGGGGTGACGAGAATTGCATCGGTAAAGGCATATGCGACAAAGTTGAGGATCTCGCCAAAGATCATGAGTATCATGCCAGCCCACCAGTAGAAGTTCTTGAGGTATCCGTATCCTTCTCCTGCGACCTCATTGTATTTCTCGTTGGCGCGCAACAGGCCAAACTTTTTGAGTACAAAAGAGACACCGATGAAGAAGCCAGAGCCGACAGCTAAAGCAATACCAACGGGCTTATAGAATCCAGGTCGATCGTTTGGGTCGCCGCCAATGCCGCCGCTTCGTGCGAAGATATCGGCGTCCATTGCGATCTGAGTCGAGGTTCGAGAGGGGAAGAAGAAGGAGGAGAGTCGAAGAGGACGGAAATCTAGACCTGGTTTAGGACCACATGTGCGATGGTGACGAGACGGGTCGGTTGCGGCAGCGACGAAGGACTCGGCTTATAGGGGTTGAGTTGAAGCAATGGAGCTCTATCAAGATATCCTAGTTCATGGAATTATGAACAATTGAAGAGCTGCCAAGAAAGTAAACAAGAGGGTAGAGAATATACAAGAAAAAAAAGGTTGGAAAAAGAAAATAGTGCAGGTCCTTGTATGTTTGTATGTATCTTGAAAGTAAAGAGAAACCTTGGAAACGGCGTCGCACAAGCCAACCATCCCATACCTTATCCAATGTGGGTTGGCTCCTGAGACAGCTAAAGTAAGTACCTGTACTTGCGATGCCCATTTAGGCGCTGTCCCCGCTGCAACCTGCCAACAGCCCTCAGCCAACCACTTTACTCAAACCAAAACAAGCTACGGCGGGACAAGCTCTTCCATCTTCTGTTACCGGCCCATTGGGTGAAGATCTTAGCGTAGGTTGTCGATATCAACAACAACCTAAAAAAAAACATACCTCATGATTAGGTCAGGTCAAGTAACCTGCGGCCGATAATAATTAACTTCCTTGCTGTCATTGATTATTTACAGGGCATACCCAGACCATCACCCGCTCAACGGGGGCTCTTGGACCAACGGGCGCTAAATGGACTTCCGTCAGCACCTCATCCATCTCGCTCTAGCGGACCTCCACTGTTGAATGACCAGGAGATATTTGATATGGGGCTTTTGCATCGATCGATTATGACCTGCCCATCTCGGTAAGCCCTTGGCGCTCTCGTTTGTCGTGGGTAGCATTTAAGGACCCTAAAGTATAGGTACTTTGTCCACTCAGCCCCCCAAAAAAGCCACTGACATACGTACGTCAATGACGATCAAGCATGAAGCATGAAGCATTGCGCACCTATCCCTGGCCGAAACGCTTGTGTCCGTTGGAAACGGAGTCCACCATTTGAACATTCTCTTACAATTAGCAAAGTAGACCGCTTCTACTCTCCCGTGTAGAGTCTGCAGTCAGCATTGACCGCCGAACAACGGACGTTTTTAACTGAGCTGATTGTGGCTACAAAATGCTAGGCCGAGGCGGATTCTCCTCAAGCGCATCCGCCAACGTGGGGTGGTTGTTCGTTAGGATCTAGACCTTGGGTCTGGGGCTCTATTTCAGCTTTCAATGTTCAGACTACAATGACATTGAGGTCTATTTTATCACACCTTGTCCTGGCGAGTCCAATCCCTAGACCCCGTGTCCGTTGGAGCTTATCGTCCGTCAAAGGTGTGGTCAGCGTCACTATCAACGATGTTCCCCGAACACTCCGAGGTATACAACTCATCTCATACGCTGCATTGAATGTCAGACCTTTTTTAGTTTCCCACAACCAGCGAAGAGGGTCTTCTCCGCATCTATTTTTGTCTCAGGACGACTTTGCATTCACAAACGACTCGGGCTGTTTCGACTCCAAGCGCACCAAAATGTGCAAGTCGTGTTTCAGAGAATGTCTCTTTTCCTAGTGATTGACAGCGAATCAATTAGTTTCAGCTTCGATTGACAGGTGGGTCGACAAATCGGCCGTTGGGAACAGTATTTAGGTTCGGAATAAAAAGAAGAAGCGGGCTTCTGTTGCATTTTACGAACACGAATTAGGGCTGTGTGCGATATAGCTATGGAGTAGATTCTGTAGATGCACAAAAGAAAAGTGTTCTGCAGTTGACGGTTGACCGCTCTTATGGTGGGCAGATTCTAGATAATTCGCGCCATGATAGTCCCATCTGGTCATGACTCCATCACCAGACGGGAGACTATAGCGTGCTGTCATGCAGCTCAACGGACCGTTTTTTGTTGCATCTCCGTGGCGCTAAAAGAGTTCAACAATACGTCTTGTGTGTGGCTTATGCTAATCCTGTACAAAATTTGTCGTTTCCTATCGTGTCAAGGGGTATCTCGATCTCATATTCATAAATGCCATGATGCAACCAACCCAACAGAATTCCCATCTCTTGCTATGCCGTGCTATTTCCCTTGGACCGGGACGATCTCCTTTAACCACTTGCGCACTCTCTCGTTAAGCGGCAACTTCATCGTTTCCAGCTCGTTGAGCTTCTTGGCGAACTGCTCTTTCAACTTTCGCGAGGCTTCTATCTTGGCTTCTGCTTGAGCCTGTAGAGCCCTCGCCCTCGCAAGGAGCTCTTGATTATAGAGCATCTCCCTACGCTCCGCTAGGGGCTCCGGAGGGATCACTCGTCCGGTGACTCTTTGAACCTTTTCCCAGAAGAGGGTATGTTGCCAGCGGTCATTGTGGCGAGCCGTCCTGTATACAGCCACGTGTACGGGCTTTTTGACCAAGATATCAAGAACAATTCTGTACTCGCTGCTCTTGGCTGTCTTGGAGAACCTCAAGCCCATATCGATAATAGCGATTGCCAAATCATTATAGTTAGGTACCGATTCATCCAATGCCAGGAGGCAGGCTTGTGCCTCGTGATGAAGGGAGGCCATTGGAATACCTTGGAGGATAGTTTTAAGCGTTCCGGAAAGTTCTGAGCTGCGTATTTCTTTTTGAGGGACGTTTAACAACTCTGGCCGAGTCTCAGAAGACGGCACGAAGCCTTTCGTTCCTAAATCTTGGGTTTCGGTAGGTTTTGACACTGCGGAAGGTTCTATCCTTTGTCGCTTCGTAGAATTGTCTGGCGTAGGATATGGTGCTTCTTCGTGAGTCAGGCTTCGTTTTCTCGTGGTGGTCTTAGGCTCGGCATTCTCGACTGGCATGTCGCGGACCAGGAAGCGCAAGGAGCCCCATGCGTGGGAACTGACGCCGTCATTGTCCTCATCATCGTCTTGGTCGTCCTCTTCCTCCTCATAATAACTTTCTTCAAACTCCTCCTCTTCCTCCTCATAGTCTTCTTCGTCGTCGTATTCTTCGTCGGCGACATCCTCCTCACCCTCATCATAATATTCCTACCGAGGTTAGTCCCGCCGCCCTTCGAGAAAGATGCAAAATTGATACATACACCCGAAGAAGCATTATTCGCCAGCTCCTCCGCCTCCGCGATAATAGTTGTTATAAGTGCCGTAAGTCCGGCTTGCAATATCGGGTCCCCGGCGCCGACCTTGTTAACCTTCTCGATTGTCTTGGATGAGAGATCCAGACCCACGTCCTTTGGTAGCCACGACATTTTGTCTAGACTCGCGACTGTCGTGTAATTTTGGCAGTAAAAATGTTGGTGTCGACGTGAAAGTTCATGTCTTCATCATGGCCTCAGAGATGGGGATGATTGATTTATATTGCGCTTGTCGAGTCGAGTCCGATAAGGCAGCGTCAAGAACCCAATCATGGAGGAAAATATCTCTCCGTGGCCAATCAAAGTCGTTGTCGCTGAGGCTAGGGCCGTTCTAGACTTTTGTGTGGCCATGGTCGCGTATCTCGCTCGTATTTACAGTTATTGTTCGCGAGTCTCGCGAGTCTCGGCTCTCGACTAACGAGTAACGAGTAGGATTAGGTAGCGTATGCGGCGTATTGCCTATTATATATCGCTCTTCCCAACGCTTCCTCCGTCTTGACAAACCTCCCTTTAATTGCCCTCTTCAGCATTCTTCCGATCGCTCATTACCAAATGCCGCAGGTCTCCAGTTTTTAAGGCTAAGCACCCTGGACCGCCCTACGAGCTAGGCTGTGCTGAGTCTGACCCTGAAATTACGAGGTCGCCTTTTCGCAAGGGAACAGATCCTTTTGACCCAGTCTCGGCCGTAGTGCTGACGGGAGAGGAGGATTTGAAGCGTCTATTGTCCTATCAACCTAGTCATCATCCTAGATTTAGGAGCTTTTCTCAGCGCTAACTGTTTGACGACGAGACAACGCATTGGACTTTAGGATCATAGGCCAATGGCTCTCAAGGACCGAGTGAGATGGAGAACCGGTTCATATCCAAATCGAGGCTTGATCGTCTACCTTGATTAAATTTGAATTATATTTAAGGATCTTCCCGCTAGCTTGTTCCTTCGTGTCCTTCCTTTGTGTCTTTGTCTTCTTCTTCGTCTTTGTATTCGAGTTCGCGCAGGCGTAGTTTTATCCACCCGAATTACATCCATCCACTTGCAGACCCATATCGATCGATTATTGTGAAACTTTTAATAATGGCAAACAAGAATGCCAAGTCGCTTTACGAAGCCATTCCGGAATGTATTAGTGGATGCTTCGACATCGGTGTTGCTAATACTGGCTGTGCCAAAGACGACTACGACTGCTGGTGCTACAAACCTAACCATCAAACCATTGTCGATACGGTAGAACAATGTCTGGGCAACAAAGAACGTCGTACGAAAAAGAAGTGTAGCGAGGACGACAATTTCCGTATGGAGCCATTGGATCGTTATAATAAAGCTTTGCTAACATAGATCAGAATATGAGAATAGTTATTGGAAGATCTGCGAACAATACTGGGAACCTTACGGAACTGCTACCGAACCAACCTCATTTCCAACTGCAGTGTCATCCACAGGCTCAGCGACTGCAGACTCGACACCAGACGCTACTACAACTGCACCATCCAAAACAACACTCGTTACGGAGGCATCCTCACAGACTACGGCCCCAGCAACCGAGACGGGCGAATCTGAACAGGCACAAACATCCGACGGAGCAGATTTAGCGACCGGCGGCCACAGTGGTCTATCAACAGGAGGAAAAGCTGGAGTGGGCGTTGGTGTCGCCATTGGTGTCATCCTTATCGGTATTGCCGTATTCCTCTGGCTGCGTGAGAGACGAAGACGACGCACAGTGGAAGAACAGCTTAGAATTGCCGAGCTTGAGAAAGCCGAAGCCGTTCAAAAAGGAGGATATTATGGTTACAAGAGTGTATTTGAGATGGAGGGCGATCGACCTCACGCCGAGGAGCTACGCGGATCTATGAGAACGCCGGAACTGGGCGTGGGAGAGACGGCCAAGTCAAGCAGCATGACACAGGTTGGAGTTGTGAGCGTGTCTGATAACGATCGGGGCTCAACACCTTCGACGCAGAGTCAAGAGCAGCCTATTTCACCTGATGAAAGTCCGAGGCGTCAGGAGTCAAGAGGGCTGGGTGAAATAAAAGATAATGGCCCGACTAAGCCAGCGGCTCCTTAACGACCCCCGGTCCGCGATCTTTATAATATTCTCTTATACAACCTTATTTTATTCATTTATACATATTTCTTTTTAAACTATTATATAAAGGCAGAGCCAATTGTCCTTACTAAAATGAACTTATACCATATTCTACTTACTTGACTCAGTCCTTTAGCTAAGTACTTCAAGATATAATAAGCGTTTCTGGATTATCTACCTACTTATTAAGATACTAAATTTAGGATATAGATGAAGTACTTCTTGTATCTTCGGAAAAGTAGTCGTCTTTAGTTAGGCAATGGCTTGTTGGCCCTGCCTCTGTAAGTCTTCATCATAAGAATACAAATTTGTACAATTATTCTTGATTCTCATTTCTCAAACAATCTAAGATTGCTGCTGTTGGCCGTTTGGGAGTTGTGAAAGAATCGAGTATAACTCAAGGCCCCCACTTGCAAGGTAAACTCGTTGTTTGTATTGAGATCGGGGCAGATGAAAAGAAGAATTCGTCCAGGCGTTTGAATATTCTCACTTTACATAGCCAACTCGACGGTAGGTATTCTTCTGATACTAAAACTTGACATCCTCAACATCACTGTCGACACCTACATCAATCTCTTATTTTAATCTACAGTTTACCAATCCACATCAAGTTAAGATGTCTGAGAACCGAAAGGCTGCAATCATCAACGAGGTCGTCAAGCGCCTCTGGGACGAGAAGCCGAATGCCGCCATCAGCCTTCAGGCGAGTCCCCTAAGCACGCAACCTCATAATAAAATAGGAACTGACTTGTTTCATAGCGCTACATCGCCGAGACCGATCACATCAAAGATATCATGATGGCCGTTGTTAAGGACATCGGCCATGCCATGTCCGAGCTCGATCTCCGCGATGAGAAAACCGTCGCTCTGGACCACTGCAAGCACGATCTTGCACACGCTGTGGTAAGTTTGCACTTCTCACTCGACAGAACAACACTAAGAAAATTACAGAATGAGCACAACCGCCTCACTAGAGACGGCTATGAGCGCACTTTCCGACCTCGCATTAACTGCACCGTCAAGGCTCTCAAGATTATCGGCATCATCAGTCCTGCTGAACTCGAAAATGGCGAGACTGAGCCTCAGATGGAGCTAGTTCTCCGATTCCCGGCTAGCCAGTACAAGGAGTCGCCTCACTCTTTGGTCCCTGGTAAGAGTGAAGTCTCTCTCATGGTTAAGGAGAAGATCTAAGCGTCAGGCTTTCTGGTCCCAACTTTGAGCTTGGCTCATGATATAGAAGTGATGATAATGGAATCAGCGTTGTAAAACGCACAGAGATCAGATATTTGGGATCTCTTTGTTACTATGAATTGACTTTGTCTTTAGTTTCTATTTTGCTTGCAGTGTGATGCTCTTTAATGACGAGCTTATACGGGAAAGGGAAATGAATCTTGATTTTATGCTGAAGGTTATAGTTCACCGGTCATGAACCCCTTTCATCTCCATGATATTGATATACTAACTTTATTATAAAGAAAAAAAATTGACTGGCATCCGAATATACAAACTATCATGTCTGTACCTCTACAAAGGACGGCTCAACTATCGAGCTTCGGCATGGATAACGGCCGAAAATGTGGGGACCAGATTAATTTCTCCCTCCGAATTGTGCGGAGCCGCTCCGGTAGATCTCCGATCTATCATAACGGCACCGGCCGCTGCGAGGCATGTGGACCCTGTACGATATTGGCATCGTGGAACGATCAGTGGCCTGAAAATAGACTCGACACGCCATTGGCAGGAAGACGTGAGGGTGACACTTTTGAACTTGTCATAAGAGAGCGAGTCGATATATCGGAAATATCGAGACAAAATTTTGGCTATCGATGTTCTTTGTGGAGGCATCTTTCTTCTAAAGCCTGCCACCCTCGGGCGATAATGGTGCCATATGAAAGCAAACTGACCATATTTGAAAATTTTTAAAACTCCAATGAAGATCCTGTGGTCTTGTTGTGATAGTGGCAAGTGTCATATGGAATGCTGTACAGATAGATAGATCCCAAAGTAAAGACTCAACTTGAGTTTACAATACAAGATCCAGCGTCAGGAAGGATCACATGCAGTACCTCGAATACTTAATAGTGGAAGCGAGAACATGATCAGAAAGAGACTAGATACCTAGGTAACTGAAGAATAAATAGAAATATATGTAATAATAGTAAAGCTCCTGCATGCGCCGTAATGTCTACCCATCTACACTGTGCATAAGACTGTGTGATACTGTGCTCTATCATCAAGGGTCGGCAATTTGTGGATGCGTTTTGAAGCTTCACCCGAACAACTCTCGCGACTCGTGAATCCATTGGGAGCTGGCCCGGTCCAGCATCACTTCCCAGCCATGTCTGCCGCTCTCTTCAGATCACGAATTGCCACCTCTGGCACCCGAATCGCTTCTTCCGCCCGCCCTGCCATTCCCAGGTCAAAGCTCGTCCAGCGCCGCAACATCTCGTCCTCATCTTCGGCCGGTGACGGAGCTGCTCTCAAGTTCGCCCTCCTTGGCACTGTTGGCGCTGCTGCCATCTACGGCTCCTACCTCTACGGTACTGATACCCGGGCTTTCTTCCACCGATGGCTAGTCCCTCCATTCATTCGCTGGGCTTTCCCTGATGCTGAGGATGCCCACGGTGCTGGCGTTATGGCGCTGAAGATACTCTACGAGTTCAACCTTCATCCTCGAGAGCGCGATACAACCCTCAACTCGCCCGATCTTGCCGTCAATGTGTTTGGAACCGAAGTGCAGAACCCAATTGCAATTTCTGCTGGTCTTGACAAGGACGCTCAGATCCCAGATGCGCTGTTTGATCTTGGAGCTGGTATAGTCGAGGTTGGCGGTTGCACACCTCTCCCTCAGGACGGAAACCCCAAGCCCCGAGTTTTCCGTGTTCGCGGCATCGATGGCATGGTCAATCGCTGTGGTCTGAACTCTCGCGGAGCTGACGACATGGCCATCCGACTGAGAGACCGACTTCGACGATTCGCCCGATCCATTGGTGTCACTGAACAGGATGTTCTTGATGGAGGAGCCAATGTTCCCCCTGGAAGTCTGCGCGAGGGCCGACTTTTGGCTGTTCAGATCGCCAAGAACAAGGAGACGGACGAGCGGGATGCGAATGCTGTTGCCGACGACTACGTCTACTGTGTGCGAAGACTGGCACGATACGCTGATGTGTTGGTCGTCAACGTCAGCAGCCCCAACACTCCTGGCCTGCGCGATCTCCAAGCTACAGAGCCCCTGACCCGACTTCTCAGTGCTGTAGTTGAAGAGGCTGCCAAGACTGACCGAAAGCAAAGACCCAAGGTCATGGTGAAGGTCTCCCCTGATGAGGACGAGGACAGTCAGATGGAGGGAATCGTCGAAGCTGTCCACCGAAGTGGTGTTGATGGAGTTATCGTGGGCAACACTACTAAGCGACGAGATGGTGTTGTGCCTCAGGGCATCAAGCTAACAGCCCAAGAGCGCAAGAACCTCATGGAGACTGGTGGCTACTCCGGCCCTGCCATGTACAGCCGAACACTTGACCTGGTCAGCCGTTACCGCAAGATGCTGGACTCTCGCTCTTTCGCGGCAACCACTGGCGTCACACAGAAGGTCATCTTTGCTACCGGCGGCATCACCACCGGCGAGCAGGCACGAAATATCCTCAACGCTGGCGCAAGTGTGGCAATGGTTTACACAGGAATGACCTATGGTGGTTCCGGTACGATTACCAGAATCAAGCAGGAGTTGAAAGATGGTGCGAAGAATTAGACATGCTATAGTCACATTTCACGTTTTATTTGTTTAACAAAGAGGTACAAAGTGGGAAAAGTTCACGAAAACAATACGAGAATTCTTTTTTTCTCTTTCTGATTGACTTGTGCTTTTATTACTTGCTATTCGAGTGACCGCAACCTACACATGCGGAAATTAGCAATTGTTGGGGGAAGGGGAACTTTACCCGTGGATGGACTTGGTCTATGCAAGTCAAGAATCGATCTCATGGTGTTCATCCAAATCAGATGTCAATATCAAAACTCCAAACTCTAGAAAACGTGAGACCGGGGGATAAGGGGGTAGGGGGATAGGGGGGAAGGACTAAGCTTCTCGCTCCTGGAGCCACTTCTTCAACTCGAAGTGATAACCACGAACCCGAGTATAAAGAGCGGTGACTTGTATCCCGCCCTCACTGATGAGTTTCAGCAGTCCATCAACGTTCTGCGGTGTAGGGTTCTTGACAACCCTCTGGGCAGCACGACTGGCAGCCGCGCTATGAAAAGCCCGGCGGAGATCCTTGGCCAGGTTTTTGAAGGTGTCTTTGGAAGCCTCCAGCTCGGCACGCATCTCGATCATGAGATGGTTTGAGCGCATGGCGTCGCGGCGCTCGATCTGACCCTGTTGGGAGAGTTGAGCAATCTGCTCCTGAAGATGACTGTTGGTCTCACGGAGACGGTCGTACTCTCGGCGGTAGGTAGTCAAGTCCCATTCATCCCGTCCATTAGGGGCAGGTGAGGTTTTGTTCTTCTTTGACATTTGAAGAACAATGTTACGAAGAGCAGACATGATGTAAGAGAGGTGGATGTAAGAGAGATAAAGTGGTTTATGATGGAGAGTGATGTGTTGCGGATGTTTTATGGAAGTGTAAATATCTTCCAAATAGATAGATATTGTGTGTGGATTTGGTCAAATCAGAAGGAAGAAGGAAGATGTCTATGTGAAAACCGAAGGTGATGGTTGATGATGGAAAGTTGAAGAGTCGTGAGGGTTCGGGGTATTTATAGTTTGAAGACAGGCAGTTTGCTGTTTGATAAGTTCTAAAGTCCAGGGAAACATAGCTTCCGTAGAGGCTGTTCTACGGGAGAACGACTGATAATGTTATTGTGCAGTGGTTTTGGGTCATGTTCAAGAGAGTTGGGGTTTAAGAACCTGTTCAAAGATATGTTCCCCGGAACAATTGATGTTGTTAATTGATAAGATGACGACGGATTAAGGATGAATTGTCACAATACATTATTTTTATTCTTCTGGCCATTAAGAATTATTGATACTATTGCCACACAGGTGAACAGTGAGAAGAGAGTTTTGTTCTGTCGTGTTCACTGGATATGCCACAAACTCGTTGGATTCTAATAGATTACATTATTCGGTATTTCTTATCCAAAAAGCTATCTTGGTATCTATAATGGATATCAACTATAGTTGGGATGGTCACAGAAAATGAGATGTAGTTTGCAAGATCTCCAGGACGTGCTCTATTTGTGAGGTTGTAGAGGTTCCATAGTAGGAGGTGGGTGGGTAAGAGATATTGGCCCGAGTTCAATTAGTAGAAGTATGAAGATAGAGAATTGGAGTTGGTAAAAATGATAGCGTCAGTTTCTGGCTTCTATTGATACAAAGCTACCTATGAAGTCGGTGAATAATCTCGCCTTCTTGATATGTGAGTCTTGGAAAGCTTTGACCGTGGGTTCATGTAGCTCGGGTTTAAATCGATCTGTTCGTAGGTATCAATTGGTTTACTTGGAATTCACTGGCCAATCTTCAACACCACACGCACCTCGAAAAAAGCGATTAGCCGGTTTCATAATTCCCCTTTGAACAAATCCACCATGTGTTACTCCAAATGCAGTGCCCCAAAGTAGTATCCCGAACTATTCACGGAGAATGGATGTTGTCTCATGTTTGGATTGGCTCCATAATGAGCCATTCACGTGCGTTCTACAGTGTTGCATATAAGCTAGGAACCATACCCGGGTTGCATCTTTGCTCCAACAAACAACACATCACCTAAAACAACATACAGTCACTTTTGCTATTTGTTTCGAATCATGGGGTGCGACTGCTGTGGTCCTCCAGCCTCAGCTCCGGAGCCTGTTGCTGATGAGATACAAGCTCCAAACGATATCGGCGGTTGCAAGGATGCTTGCTGTGATGAGAGCGATGGTGCGATTAAGCAGACGGATGACTGCTGTGCTTCCGGCGGCTGTGAAGACAATGACAACGACGATGCGCCGGATTGCTGCCGTGGTAAACAAAGCCCCTGCTGTAGTGCGTCCTGCATTGACCGTATCGCTGTGCGAGAGTGTGAGCTGAGTGCTCGGAGGTGTGAGTATCCGGCCTTCAAAAACTCTATAGTAGTACTAATATAGCCTCAGCGGGTGCAACGGGCTGTGGCAGTTCAAGCTCCAGCTGCACCGGCGTAGCTGACGGCAAGGCGTGCAACAAACATAGCCTATCGGCTCTCGACCGCTATGGTGCAACTCTTCAGACACTCGGGTGCATCTGTCGTGCTCTTATTGCTCTTGGTCAAGAATCTTGCTGCGAGGCTAAGGACCGCCCGGGTGTCATTGACAAGCAATCGTCTAAGAATTCGTCTTCCCGCCCTCTTTTGCGCACTTCTTCAGGTAGCAGCAGCACAGGCTCTGTCACGAAGCAAAAGGCTGCAGAGAATCGTCTTCGCTTGCGAAAGAACTCTGCCGATAGCGTCAAGTCAACCAAACAGCCTTCTATCAAGGAAAATTGTGCCAAGTCCTGCTGCTCAGTTGTCAGCCCAAAGAAAGAAGTGGCTTCCAAGAAGTGCGCCAAAACTTGTTGTCCCAAGGATGAAGGCAATGCTTCATGCTCTGAGCCCGAATCGACGAAGGAGAAGCCCCCGGAAGAGCTGATAACCAAGGACGGATGTTTTGATGCCTGCTGTGCCCAGACGGCTTCAAACAAAAGCCAACCCGTTGATAAAGGCTGTGCTGCCAATTGTTGTAATGATGGCGAACCTGCTAAGAAGCCTGCCGTTGTTGGCGGGTGTTCTGACAAATGCTGCTCAACTGAACGCAAAGCATCCTCCACCGAGAAGATCAAATTGCCCGCATCTATGACGAAGGTTGCAGAAAGCAGCTGCTCAAAGTCTTGTTGTGAGCCAACTGAAACCGTTGTGGTCAAGGTCAAGGATAGCTGTGCCGGGTCTTGCTGCGAGAAAGCTCAATCTATTAGCTCTCGGATCTCTTCCGATGAACACTTGAGGGTTGAAGCGGTCCACGGCCCTAAAGATGTAGAGAGCCAGGCAGCAGGAAAAGAACATGTGGTTCTCACTATCTCGGGTATGACATGTACTGGCTGTGAGACCAAGCTCAACAGGACTCTCGCGACGGTGCCTGCTGTCAAAGATTTGAAAACGAGTCTTGTTCTTTCGCGTGCCGAGTTCAACATTGATCTTCGTCTGAGTTCAGTTGATGAAGTTGTCAAGCACCTCGAACGAACCACTGAGTTCAAATGCGAAAGACTTCAGACGCAGGGCTCCAGCCTGGACTTCATTGTAAACGGCAGTGCCTCTCAATTCATTGGTCAGGAATGGCCCGAAGGCATTCTTGATATGAGTCTCGTTGATAAAGATACTGTTCGAGTATCCTTTGATCCTAAGATCGTAGGAGCCCGGGACCTCTCTGAAAGATCTTGGGAACCGCCTGCTAGACTTGCTCCCCCACGCGGTGATTCGTCTCTCGAGGCTGGCAGCAAACATGTTCGCCATGTCGGGTATACTACACTCTTATCAGCTGTTCTCACGATCCCTGTTCTGGTCATGGCATGGGCCCCGATTCCCGAGAACGAAGTTGCCTACTCTTCAGCTTCTCTGGCTCTGGCTACCATAGTCCAAGTTGTAGTTGCTGGACCTTTCTATCCCAAGGCCATCAAAGCTCTTGTCTTCTCTAGGGTTATTGAGATGGACTTGCTGATTGTTCTAAGTACAAGTGCGGCTTATGTCTTTTCGGTGGTATCGTTCGGATACCTTATCGCTGACAAGCCGCTTTCGACTGGCCAGTTCTTCGAGACTTCTACCCTACTTGTGACCCTGATCATGGTAGGTCGATGGGTCGCAGCCCTTGCCCGCCAAAAGGCAGTTGAGTCTATATCTATCCGCTCGCTTCAGGCATCAACTGCCATTCTTGTCGATGAGAAGACTGACACGGAGCGCGAGATTGATGCTAGGCTTCTGCAGTACGGCGACGTGTTCAAAGTTCTTCCAGATACCAGGATCCCGACTGATGGAACTGTAATGACTGGTTCATCTGAAGTCAACGAATCAATGCTCACGGGTGAGTCGCGGCCCGTGGAGAAACACTTCAAAAGTGTTGTCATTGCGGGATCTATTAATGGTCCTGGAGTCATGACTGTTCGCTTGAATCGCCTGCCGAGTGACAATACTATCAATGCAATTGCTGCCATGGTTGATGAGGCAAAGCTATCCAAGCCCAAACTACAAGACCTAGCAGACCGGGTGGCCTCCTATTTTGTCCCCGTGGTTGTTTCTCTGACCATTATCACTTTTGTTATATGGGTCGCCATCGGACTAACAGTTCGTAACTATGGTGGTTCCAAAGCAACAACTGAGGCCATCACCTATGCCATTGCCGTTCTCATCGTGTCTTGTCCTTGCGCGATTGGATTGGCAGTTCCAATGGTCATTGTCATCATGAGTGGAGTTGCCGCAGAAAGGGGCATCATTTTCAAGTCTGCGGATGCTATCGAAGTTGCGCACAAGACATCTCATGTTGTTTTTGACAAGACTGGAACTCTGACCCAAGGAAAACTTTCTGTTGTCGCAAATGAGTGTATTGACAAGGGCACTCTTTCACTTCTACTGGGTTTGATCGAGAATAGTCGTCATCCAGTTTCGATGGCCGTGGCAACCCATCTGAAGAACATTGAAGTCGAACCTTCAGCCGTGGGTGAACCGAAGAGCCTAACTGGTAAAGGTGTTGAAGCAGTTGTTAAGGGCCAGAACCTCAAAGCTGGAAACTCGCGTTGGCTAAATCTATCTGACGACCCTCTTGTTCAACCTATGCTTGCCCAGGGATACACTGTCTTCTGTTTCACCATCAACGACAAGTTGCAATCCGTATATGGCCTCCAAGACGAAGCCCGACAGGATGCATTTGCTACGGTAGAAGCCCTGAAAATGCGAGGTATCTCGGTCCATGTGGTTTCTGGCGACGACGATACAGCTGTTCAGAACCTAGCATCAAAATTGAACATTCCAAGCGAGAACGTTCGCTCGCGAACATCACCTGCCGGCAAAAGGGACTATATCCAAACTCTCCTCGGCAGCTCCACTGATCGCAAGAAGCCAATTGTCGTCTTTTGTGGTGACGGTACAAACGACGCCGTTGCTCTCGCCCAAGCCACCATCGGCGTTCACATGAACGAAGGTACAGATGTGGCCCAGTCCGCTGCAGACGTGGTCTTTATGCGTCCTGCTCTGACTGGTATTATCACCATGATAGACGCTAGTCGAAAGTCTGTCAACCGTATCAAGTTCAACTTCTGCTGGAGTTTTGTGTACAACACATTTGCGGTTCTTCTCGCTGCCGGTGCATTTGTCAATGCAAGGATCCCACCCGAGTATGCAGGTCTTGGAGAACTGGTGAGCGTTTTGCCAGTGATTCTTGCTGCTGTTCTTCTGCGCTGGTCAAAGATCTAAGCAGGGTTATCGATTGTCAACAGCACAGCTTCTGTCAACTCTCATTCAAAACTCACCAGAAGACCTGTAGCTTGGATGTTTCCTTTTCGTCATGCTTTTCGGTCCAGCAAATTGCTACACTCCTGTCGCTACCGTCCGCTTTAAGTTTGTCATTTCACACAGAACAGCGCCTTTGACGCCATAAACCACCCGTACCTTTCTCTCAGCTCTTTGAAGGGCTACCATTTGAACCATTGCGACTTGTTGATCAAAATGTTTGGATAGGGGGTCGAGATTGCAGAATCCTTGAAGCTCCATCTCTTAGTCGTTCAACTCGCACTTACTATGTAGGCAGATACTCTACGATGTTCGTGAAGTCAAGCTGAACAATAACAATGAACTATCTTATGCCCTCCTAACAACGGTTTCGAATGCATTGTTGTGATTCAAATACAAAGTCTGGCTTAATGCGCTAAACAATCATGAAAACTAACTGAGATTCTAAGTCAAGTCTCTTCAACGATACAATCTAAACCAAGTTTACAGAGTTCAGTCCCAAACTTCCCAACCCTACAGCCAAAGGTCCCCAGCCCATTCACTATGTTACAATATTAGTATTACATTATTTTATGAAAGGCAAATTCAAATACGCTTGCAAACAGAGTCACAGTAACCAATACCCAAAATCAAGAGCCGAAAATAACAGACCATGGCAGCTCAGCCAGCCACAACCAGCAAGATATGAGGGGGATAAGTGCGAGCACGATCCACCAGATTTCAATAGTCAATTTGACTTGCATCCAGCGTGGTAGTGTTCTACTCAGTAATGATCGATGGGGACATGTTTTTGTTCCAAAGACAAGACATCCAAGGCCTGGTCGAGATTCACATTCGACATGTTCTCGTCTCCGCCGCATAAGTAGGCTGCAACAGTCAGTTAACCAAATTGTACCAGGCGATTAGGGGTGTGACTCACGGAACACTCCCACGACAGAAACGAAGGTCGCTGCCTAGATCACATCGTCGGTCGTTGGGACATTCGAGATGAAGACTCCTGCGTTCGACCAGCCACTCAACCTTGAGATTGATGCCGGTGTCAACAAGACTGTAGAAATGGGCGTTGGTATGCTTCAAAGATAGTGCATCTGGGTAAATTAGGAATTTGGAAATGGCAAGATGTATCTCTGTTGGCAGTGACATGAATGTTGGCTGAGAGGATGACGATGCACTGTTAGTGTGTGCTTCGGCGTCCTTTCCGGCGGACCCGGATGTGGATGTGGGGCAACGGCTTCGGAGGACGTTGGACATTGCGGAACGGGGCGGGGATGATTGAGAGGAGTACGGTAGTGAGTAGCGAGTGAGTGAGTAGCCTGATTATGGGGAATATGTGAAAGCTTTGTATCTGGCTGCTGCCTTGTGGGAGCAAGTTCAGGACATGGGAGCCTAATTGATGGATGGTGACTAGGACTGGCGGTCTAGTTGTTTCAAGTATGCTCAGCTGTAGGACTAACTATGGTGCTGAAATTAACGGTGAGGCTGAGAGTATAGAGTTTATGGTATTTGATTAGTTATTAAGATGGGAGGCAGCCAGATCTATATATTTCTAGTATTGAAGGCCGAATCCGGGGATGACTGTTCGCAGTAGAGACATATTAGTTGGCTAGCGAGAGTGAGTATCCATCGTACCGTCTGTCTCCGCAAAAACATCCCTGGCAGTCACTGATGATTGTCTCGAATCTTTAGCTGTGAACATCAATCATCAATCAACAAAATGCCCTACCTGTCTAACTTGGGCACCTAAAATACCTACAGTACTAGCTTAATCTTTAGGCAGCTACAGTAGCTCTTGATCAACCCACGTGACCCCGTGTACTATTTCGCGTCTTGACCCAAAGACAACGCCAACAACTCATCCTCGTCATCAAACTAACAACTCAACCCACACCCTCCCTCAGCTAAATTTAGCTGCAATCAAGTGCCATTTCCCCACCGCATTTCCTTTCCTTTCCTACCGTATTCCCCTCGGGAGAAACAATGATTCATCGCCTTGACGAGCCCAGTCGCGATGACGTTAGATAGCGATAATGAGTTTGGCTACGACTTCTCCGCCGAAGAGGAAGAGTTGCTTCTTCAGTTGGCTGCTGGAAAGAACAACAATGATGCATCTCTGCCGGATACTGCCAGGATATCAGCTGTAGACTCTATCCCTGAAAGAACTAACAGTCTACTTGCTCAGGATGTCGCTGCAGAGTTTGGAGAGACATCGGCTACTGGCGTGGACCGCCTTCAAACAGAATCGACGAATAATCTGTATAGAGGGAAGGCATTCGCTCATCGCGACGTGTCCTCTGGTCTGCCCACGCCACCCACTGCATTCCCGTCTGATGATGTCCTCTACCCAGATTGTACGTGATGACTTCCACGTGAGGCTTCAACACTAACTGACCCAAGAGATTAGTGAGCAAAGCCTTGGACAATTTGAAGCCAAAGGTGCCAACAGAGTCAGAATCAAGTGTGACTCCGACACCAGCAACTGAACCCAGCGAGCATGATCCATACGATGACGGTCGCTCCCCTATACAACGGTTCAGATCTTACCCTAAGAAGCCGCTGACCGTGAGTGATCTTACTTCTGGCGCTTGGTGTGAGCTGCAGTACTGGTACACTCTCACTCGGTTACCTGGAGGTCGAAGGACCAGAACAGCAGCTATGAAGCAGGGGTCCAAGATCCATCAAAAGCTCGAGGATGAAGTCCATACTACAGTCCAGATCGACATCATGACCAAGGAAGACGCCTTTGGACTCAAGTTATGGAACCTGGTGCAAGGAATGAGAACTTTGCGCGATACTGGACTCACTCGTGAGATGGAAGTTTGGGGCATGGTTGATGAGAATCTTGTCAATGGAATTATCGATAGCGTGAGCTACGAGAACCCAAATCCTGAATTCGAGGCAGAGCTTTCTAGTCAAGAGTCCGAAACGACTTCCCGACAATCGTCATTGACCGACTACTTTCCACCGAAAAAGACGGATCAGAAGAATCATCCGGGGCCAAAGATCTATCTTGCAGACGTCAAAACTCGAGGGTCGTTTGCCCCCGTCTCGAACGCCCAAATACGGCCTGCCAAGATCCAGTTACTTCTGTATCATCAATTTCTGTCCGAGATGGCTGCCGGAAAACTGGACTTTTTCAAGGTGTTTCGACGTTACGGGCTTGACCCAGACGACACTTTCTCAGACACTTTTATCGCACAGGTTGGCAGCCTGCATGATGAGATATTCGTGGATGCATCAGAGACGGAAACTGAGTTCACCCTAGACCGCCCTTCTTCTAGCTTTAAGAGCTATTCTTCAGCCGGCCCAGATCTGCTGCAGTATCGGAGTCTACGCGAGCTCGTGCCTCTTGTTCAGCGGGAGATAGAACTTACCTTCCCGCATGGTGAGCACACTCTCGGACACATGCTGCGGGTCCAATATGTCCACCGCAGCGATGGCCGCGAAATCGACGTGCACGACTTTCCTGTTTCGCGGCAAGCTTTGGTGACCTATCTTGCTAACTACATGAATTGGTGGAAGGGTAAACGCAATGCAAGGGGTGTCGATATAGAAGAAGCGTTCAAGTGTAGAACATGCGAGTTTGCTTCTGATTGTTCTTGGCGACAGAATATGGATGATGAGATGCTGCAGAGGGCCAGGACGCAGCAAAAGATACGGGCGACACGTCGGGTGAACAACAATGCCGCATGAGATTGGAAGGAATATGGATGTCATGAGTTATGATGCATTGGAACATATCACGAGACTTGTATGAATTGTTTAGGGTTATGAAGACTCATAGAGATGCTAGTTTGAATTACTGTAAGCAAGACACTTTGTCGAGAAACTATATTATTTGAACTGATCTTTAATCATTGGCTATACCGAAGTTGTCCTTGCAAAGCGTGGTGGAAAGAAGCAAAAGCTAGAGAGTGCAGAACGGTCTAATGCTTTCTGTGTCGGTGAGTACGGGTCATACCAAAGCTCCATCCAACTATATCATCGTCAGCATGTTCCTTCCAAGGTTGGAACTATGAACTTACATTGAGAGGCAACGTGGATATCAATATCCAACTCATCAGCCCAGTGCCAAACCAGGTTGGGATCTTTGAGGAACCCTCGACCAACAACTACAGCATCAACAGACCCGTCACTCAAGTAGCCCTGAGCCTGTTTTCCTGAAGTTATCATTCCCACAGAAGTCACAGCAACCCCAGTGTCTTTGACAGCTTTTTTCACGGCAGCAGCGTACGGAACTTGATATCCAGGGCCAGACGTGATCTTCTGACGACTGTCCAAACCACCGCCCGAGACATCAATCAAGTCTATACCGTTTTCTGCGAGGATTGCGCCGAGTTTTGCGGCCTCTTCGACATTCCACTGTGGAAGAGATGGGTCAAACTCGAGGTAGTCTGTTCCTGGGATACGGACAAGGAGGGGGACGTTCTCGGGGATGGTATCGCGGGTGAGTTGGACGGTCTCGAGAAGAAGACGGGTACGGTTCTCGAAGGATCCGCCGTACTCGTCTGTTCGCTGGTTTGAGGCTGGTGAGAGGAATGAGTTGAGGAGGTATCCATGGGCAGCGTGGACTTCAATGGCCTAAGAGAGTCAGTATATCCTTGGTGTTAATATCTATAATAGGATAAGACTTACATCAAAGCCAGCCTTGAGTGCCCGTTTAACAGCAGCGACCCAGTCTTGCTTGTACTTGGCAATGTCGTCTTTTGTCATTTCTCTCGGAGTAAGTGATTCTGGACTGAATGGAATTGCACTTGGTGCAACCACTTCTTCAGGCCAACCACCAGCCTAGATGTAGTACACAATTCAGTTACTGTTAATTCACGTTTCAACAAGTGTGCCGTCATACCTCTTTCACTGCTGTGCTCTTGCGGTCCAGCCAGGGCGCTACTGTACTCGCTTTTCTTCCAGCATGGCCCATCTGAATAGCAATTCTGCCACCTTGGCTGTGAACAAAGTCGACAATTTCTCTCAGAGGCTTTAGCTGTTCATCTTCCCAGATTCCTGCATCTTGAGGAGTGATTCGTCCCTCGGGCGAGATAGCGGTGACTTCTGTCATGATGAGTCCTGGACCACGAGCTGCGAAACTTCCGAGGTGTTGCTTGTGCCAGGGAGTCATATAACCATCTTTGGCTGAGTATCTGCAACATTCATTTATTAGATAGGTCTTCTTTGTGTGTAAGGTGCTGCGTACTGGCACATTGGTGATACGATGATACGGTTGTGGAGAGTTAGGCCTCGGAGCTTGAGGGGAGAGAACAGGCTTCCTTCAGGCTGAACATCCCATGGTGTTCCTGCTGGAGGGTCTTGGATTGGAGTGTAGAAGGGGACCTGTATATTGTTAGTGAACAGAAGTTCTTGTGAAGAAGGTAAAGACAAACATTCTTGGCTCCGGTGTTGATGAAGACCTTGGAGGGAACATTTACTCCGACTGAGCCCATGGTTATTGTTAATAGGAGAGATGGTATAGGCAGATGTAGGTTTTCAAATCATATAGTAGAATGATTTTTTTGACTGAGAAGGTGGTATATCATACAATAGGATAAGTAAGTATACTTATACTTCGTCTCAAGCCAGAGCTTCATACTGCAATATCTTATAAGACTTGTCCAAGGCACCAATGAATGATGAAGCCGAAGACCGAGAAACCTCTATAAACTCGTGTTTCATTCAAATTATTCACAAGGTGGTATTATCAGTCACATCATATTCTATAACGACTTCACTGGATTGATAGCATTGTTTGGTTGGTTGCTCGGCGTTTTGCATGGCTTATAAATGCGTGTGGCTTGCCTTACCAAGAATGCATGAAACGTTGATGGATAAATCTGGCGATGGTTTTCTGCTTGGTTACGGATTAGGAAGAAGAAGTCGGCCGACTCAGTAAGAAATTCTATTGGATAGACAAACATTTGATGTTGTAAGGGTGTTACTCTACATAGAGGTTATCCACACTCAGTACCATTTGTCATCACTTGTGCTTCTGAATCATGACATGAACAGTCGAAACTATATGAGAGAAATATGGCAAGAATCAACTCTAGAGAGAAAAAGAATGATCATATACGGTGGTGGTCTTGGTGCTGCTGTAAATAATATGCTTTGAGGAAACCTCAGGTAGCAAAAGGTTAGGTTTAGGTTAGGTATGTAGGCAAGGCAACCTTCGATTCTACACATCTTACAGAGGAACATCCGGAAAGTCCTGTCCTGATGACATAAGCAACCCGAAGTTATTAGCCAATCAGAGATAGGACCGGTACTTCAGTACTTTCGCGTAATCTCACAGCCCCTATAAGGCGCTATCAAAGGTTAAGCTCTAGCGAGCTGGAGGTCGATATAGCGGATATTAGCCACTATACTATAGCGGGTAATGCACTAAAGCTCAAGCAGCATTTGTACCTTCAGGTACCGACAGGGATTATCCAATTAGCGCCTTTTGCATTTGGGACAGGACTTTGCGGAGCTTCCTCTGTACTAAACTTTGCCTTCTAAGCATCACTTACAACAACATTCACTTCACTCCATAAATTTCTGCCATGCAGCGCTATAGAAACGATGCCTCTGACGAGAGCCATGGTGAAGAAGACATTCCCTTGCACTACAAGCGTGCTTTTGGCGCAGGACTCAAGCGACAGCGGGTTGAATTTGTTCCCGCCCAAGATCCCGATGCTGGCACCACGGCCACGATAACTCCAGCAAAATCGACAGATACCTCTATCGGTGATTTATATGCGAGCATCGTTCTGAAGCCTACTGAGAGCAAAGAGAGTGAATCCTCAGAACAAGAGCCAACAGAAATATGCCCAGACTGCAAACTACCTATTTCATCCACTTCACAGCCTCACGAAGCATCTTTTGCTCACCAAGTCTCACTGACTCACTCCCATCCCCCATCAGCACTTGATCGCTCTCGAATGGGCTTACGAGCTCTGAAATCTCAGGGCTGGGACCCCGATGCTCGTCAAGGTCTGGGAAGAGAGGGTGAGGGTATGCGATATCCTATCAAAGTGGTCGCAAAAGAAGATACTCTCGGAGTCGGTGCGACAATACCAAAAGATATCCAAGAGAAGAAAAAGGAAGAGAAGCCGAAACCACTGAATCGAAAGGAGGTGAAGGAGTTGAGGGCCAAAGAACGACAACGTCATGAGAGACTACAGGGTGAGATTTATGGGAGGGTCGATGTGGAAAGCTATCTGAGGGGAACTGGCAACGATGGATGACGACTTGAAGGCAGCGGATATAGAGAAACAAAGTTTACTTTGGACTCGCTCTCTGGTCATATTATATCATACCATGCCTGCAACATCAGAGCCGTCGCACGGTTTCTGCAGAGCACTGCCTATCTTAGGACTCGCGTCTAGGACTCACCGCCGGATCAAAGGAAAGGTTGTTCTCAAGAACAACACTTGGCAACTATATGCGATGCCTGAAAGGGAACTATCGTGAAGGAAACTATCGTCAGAATTTCTGGTTCAGCTCATCATAAGCACTTGCTCTGACTTTGAGAACTTTCTGACAGACAGGTCTGAGCTTAAGCGCTGAGGGATATGGATAGTGGGAGTTTCAGGATGAGCCGAGCAAGTGTTTCACTTTGCATAAACGGAACGGTGATAAACACAATCTATCTATATCTGGGTAGATAATTATCCAGAAATTATACTCGAAATCTACAGTACAGATATAGAATTCAGCCATTCATGATGACCTCATCAAGGTTGAGGCTGATACTGATACACCGCTACCTACAGATGCCCTGTCCTGTAGCCTGTATTCAGGGACCTACAGCGGCTATCACTAACGAACCACCAGGCGCTAAGGACAGCCCGGGCACCTAAGGTAGAAAGGTAGGTGCGAAGGATACAAGTATCTTTGTACCTAGGTAGGTTTCCAAGCTCTTTCCACTTTCTAAAGCTGGTACTTGAAGACCAGAGGAACGTTATACGAGTATGAGCAGTGCTTGTAAGATTAAATTGTGGCCAATTGACTTCTAGGAAAACTACTATATATGAGGTACCAACATGGGTAAAATGCAAGTCCACCCAGCAGCTTCAAGACCTAGACCCACCTTCTTCATGCCTGGGATGATGAAACCCCGCCAAAGGACAAAGCAACTCCTGACTTGGGCCCAAACTTAGAATCCTTGATATCTTTACCTACAGAGTCAACATCCAACTTTAGGTGCTTTGCTTTGCGAAATTCTTCTTTTACCTTACTTTTGATACCCTTGCGCTTCACTTATAGCTTCAATTTGCTGCCTCCTCTCTTGCTTCCCGCCCTGTCAACACTATCCTTAGCCTCGACAACATCTCCATCCATACCCAACGACGTTACGTGACGGGGCAGCCCGCCTTTACTATACACCATGGGGCTGTCCGTCATTCAGGAGCAGCATGATGGTATGCTTAGTATCAGAGAAAACTATACACAATTCCCTTGCTAATGCGCCCATTTCAGTTATCCTAGGGCAGATCAAGAAGATCACTCAGGGCGATGTAAGCTACACCTCCAAGCTCCCGAGCTCGACAGTTAGTGACCGACCGACTGACTGACGCCTTTGACGCAATAGTGGAAATGCCTGATTGTCGACGAGAACTCCAAAAAGATCATTGACAATGTCGTCAAGGAGGATGACATTCTCAATAACAATATCGCCAGTTGGTCCATCTGACGTCCCTTTAGCCAGCTTCTCTTCTTGTCTGGTGCTGACCAGCCTACTCTCTACCCAGCTATCGAGCGTATCGAGGACCGTCGCGAGCCGAACCCTGAGATGGACGCAATCTACATTCTTTCCCCTGAATCTATGGCTGTCGAATGTCTTCTTGCCGATTTTGAGATGCGACGTTATCGCAGCTACTACCTCGTCTGGACCGGCCTTCTCGACCCCTCATTGCGACGCAAGCTCGACGACTTCCCTGGGGCTCGCCAGCTCCGCGCCGGTTTCCAAACCATGTTTGTCGATTTCCTCCCTCGAGAATCCCACCTCGTTACTCTTCGCGACCCATGGAGCTTTCCCATGCTCTTCCACCCAGCCTGTAACGCCATCGTTCCCACGCACATGAAGAGTCTAGCGCAAAAGGTAGGGAACAGCGTGCGCCTTGGCCAGATGTTGTGTGCTGATAAGAAGCTAGATCGCCGGTCTCTGTATTACGCTCGGAGAGTACCCCAAAGTTCGATACTACAAGCCACAAGGCGCTCTTCACGATGCAGCTGTCCTCTGCACCCATTTGGCCCGATTCGTGCAGGAGGAGCTCGATGCGTACGCGCAATGGGATACCAGCTTCCCCCCACCTTCACAGCGACCACAAGCTACACTCGTCATCACAGACCGATCGATGGATTTAATGGCACCTCTCGTGCACGAGTTCTCGTACCAAGCGATGGCGCATGATCTCCTGCCGATCAAGGATGGCGACAAAGTCACCTATCGCACAACTATTAACGAGGGCACTCCGGAAGCTGAAGAGAAGGACATGGAACTCACAGACAGTGATAAGATCTGGGTGGACAATCGACACAGGCACATGAAGGACACGATTGACAAACTTATGGGCGATTTCCAAAAGTTCCTCCAACAAAACCCACACTTCACCAACGAGAACGCCGACACGACCAACCTTAACACGATTAGAGACATGTTGGCAGGCTTACCGCAGTTTCAAGAGATGAAGGAGGCGTATTCACTACACATGACCATGGCCCAAGAATGCATGAACATTTTCCAGAAGCATAAATTGATGGATATCGCCTCTATCGAGCAAACGCTTGCGTCTGGACTGGACGAGGATTTTAAGAGACCAAAGAACATTCTTGAAATGGTTGTACCTTTGCTGGACGACGAGGCAGTATCGCCTGGAGACAGGCTACGACTTATCATCTTATTCGTCCTATACCGAGATGGTGTCATTGGCGAAGATATCAAGCGGCTCCTGGCGCACGCGGGCCTTCCTCAGTCAGACTGTGAGGTTGTACGGAACTTTGAGCAGCTCGGCGGGCATATGACACATGCTCTTAAGGATGTGCGCCAACCTCCTGCACCCCTGTTCCCAATTGATACAAAATCGACACAATTGGACGAGGATTACGGATTAACACGATTCGAGCCGGCAGTGAAGCACGTGGTGGACCATTTGGCAAGGGGTGTCCTCGATCAAACTCACTTCCCTTACGTGAAGCCACCGCTGGACCCTAATGAGGAGCTTAACCTAGCGCAGGGAGGTTCTCTTCGTGCTGGTCGGCCAAACTGGGCAGCGGCAGGCCGTCGCCCGCCAGAGAATCGACAGCGGTTGATTGTTTTTATGGCTGGAGGTGCCACCTACAGCGAGAGTCGGGCATGCTACGAAGTTGGCGAGGCTCGCAGTCGAGATATCGTTTTAGTGACTTCTCATATGGTCACTCCTCAACTATTTGTTCGCCAAGTCGGTGATCTTAGTCGCGACAAGCGTCAACTTGACTTGCCCTTGGAACGACCAAAACGACACGCCCCACGACATCTCTTTGAGCGTCCAGCTCCTCCTCGCCCGGCTCCATCACAACAACCATCGCAGCAATCGATTCCTCCTGGCCCCACGAACCGACCAGGCGGTCTTCCTTCAAGACCCGGCCCTGGCGCTGCACCCCCAACGGCTGCCATGGGAAATATGTCGATAAACAACAGCCACGGTAACAACGCGGCGCCGCGCCCGACATCACACCACAGTGCCCAGCAGAACTCTGAAGACCATGGCAAGCTCCACAAGGAGAAGAAGAAGCGAAACTTGTTCGGAATGAAGAAGTAGGGTTCTTGGACCGGGGGTCTCGCTTCAGCTTCTCTGCCAAAACCGCGGTCCATTCGAAGGTCACAGACAACAGATACTACCTCGTCGGAGGATTATCAAAATGTGCCGCGGAAACCAGAAAGGAGTGCTTCAAGTAGGAGCTGTTTGAATGACCCTCCAGCTTGAAGTTGCTTCTATTGGAACAGTGTAGAGCATGGTCGGTTCTTTTTGTTTGCAGTCCCCTCGACGGAGCGTGGCGTTCTTCTATACCGTATTTTGTGTATCGATTGCTTATGTCGAAGGACTTGGTTGCCTAGGTAGCTCACAAGGTCCAAGGATGCTCATCTGTACATATCAACTGCAGTATACAAAGCTTTTGAATTCTTTGTTCTCCCGTCAAGATTGTTTTCTTTTTCTCTCTTCTTCTGAAGTAACTACTAGTATTTCATTCCTCATTATCACATTAAAAAAGAGTCAATGGAATTTCATCACCGGTGTACAATGCCCAGACACAGCAGATAGCCCATCAACCAATCCATTTGAATTCACTACCTAACTTTCACCGAGTTTACCCTCATGCCTATATCCCTTTGTTTCCCCCATCGCCGTGCTTCCCAAAATAAAAAGACAAGTAAAAACAAGTTACCAGCTGCAGGGCGCTTACCCTGCTCAAGCATGCGTTCGTTCCAAAGATGCGGTGTGTTGGTTTCAGTTTCAGCAGATATTCGTACAGTAGTGATAAAAAAAAGCCGATTTTGTTAATTGTGTGGGCTTTTTGCTTTCAAAAGTTTCTGCAGACAGGCTAGTTGATTCCGTACATGAGTGATACAGATTTTATTTGCCGACGAGTGTTTGATTTGATTTGATGTGTTGAAGCACGGTGTTTGTATGAGATGTGATTAAGGTCGCCCGAAAGCGGCACCGCGGCCACCGTTGCCAGCGGGGGGCATGCCACGGCCTTCAAAGGGGCCGCCAGGGAAGTCATGTCCAGGAGGTCCGTTGAAGCCGCCGAGGCCAGGAGGAATGAAGCCGTTGGGTGGGCCACCAAAGAATCCAGGAGGAGGAGGGGGCATATTGCGGGGAGGGG
>JABFFJ010000136.1:0-125446 GCA_013623715.1 Fusarium verrucosum
TTATAAAACTAATTAGCCTTAGTTAATTTATTTTAAATAATATAAGGTCTCTTAAACTACTAATCTTATACTCTTTATAGTGTAAATAGCTAGTTATTATAGAATAGATAGAATGGAACTAGAAGTCCCTGAAAGATACATTATGTTGTTTTCGTTCGTCCATATTTCATATCATTATAGATTAAAGTTCGTTCATATTTCATGTCGTCATAGATTAAATTCCAAAGTAACACAAAGATTTTGTATCAAACCAACGCTATTCATCCTCTCTATCTAACAAATATCCACTCCCCTCATCTGTTCCACTTCTTCAACAAAGTCTGTATCTTACTCATAACCTCGGGTATCCTGAACGGCTTCGACACCAAATCATCCATGCCACTGTTGAGCGCCGTTCTAATATGCTCATCTCTCACATTTGCCGTGGCCGCAATGACAGGCACATGTCCCTTTATCAACCCCTCCTCCTGCATCCTTCTAATCTCACCAACACATTGATACCCGTCCATGTTTGGCATTTCGAGATCCATGAGGATCACGGATAGGTCTGATCCATCGTCTTTGCAGAAATGTGTGTTTTTGAGAAACTCCAGCGCTTCTATACCGTCGTTGCTGGCGCTGACGGTGCAGCCGACCTTTCTGAGTTGGTTGACCAAGACCTTTTGGTTGATCAGGTTGTCTTCGACGATGTGGATTGTTAATGCTTGGGGGACGACCACTGCGCTTAATACACTGTCACTTCTCTGCCTTGTTGAGTTAACAGAGAGGCTAGACAATGACTGGGCTCTCTTTTTGGTAGACGGAACTTCAGATAGTACAGGCTGACCTGACTCCAACTTGTTTGGTGCCGTCGATCGACGTGCTTGGACATAGAAACCAAAGTCACTGCCTTGCCCTGCTGTAGAAGCGACCCCAATTCGACCTCCATGCAGCTCAGCAAGGCGCTTTGAGATGAACAGCCCAAGTCCACTGCCGCCGTATGTATGATGAGTTCGTGAATTCGCTTGCTTGAACCGCTGAAACAAAAGTTCTTTCTCGTCATCCGACAACCCGCATCCCGTATCTTGTACTCTGTAACGCACGTACAGATCCTCTCCAGAACCCCATTCATCAGATGACATGACACTTCCCTGTTCATCATGCGTAGGAGCGAAGGCAAATCCTGGCGTATTTGTTTTACCAGGCGGTTCTAGTGATACTCCGACGGTGACCTTGATGAATCGTGTTGGAGCGGAAGCAGTGAACTTGATGGCGTTTGTCATGAGGTTGATGAGAATCTGAAGAACGCGACTGGAATCCATGGCAACCCAATCAACGTCAAGGTCCTTGAACTCGGGACGAATATCGATCTCCAGTGCGATATCCTTGGCCAGCATTTCGGACTCAAACATCTTGACGACGCGCTCAACGATTGCCTGAGGCTGACAAACCACGGGGGTGATCAGAAGAAGATTCGAGTCGAGCTTGGAAACAGTGAGGATGTCATCAACAATTGACTTTTGGTGCTGGACGCATAGAGCGATTGTCTGTGATGCGTCGAGGCATGATTCGATGACTTCTTGACAGGCTGACGCGCAGTTGGTACGGCATGTTTGCATGGCTAGTGTTATGTCGTCTGCGCATTGGAGGATCGCACTGAGGGGGTTCCGCAACTCGTGTGAGGTTATGTCGATGAAGTCGTTTTGCTGTTGTCGTGTTTCTTCGGCCTCTTGTAGACGACGGTTTTGTTGATTCTGTGCCCATTTGAGGTCTGAGATATCCGTTATGGAAGCTATGATGGATTCAAGGGTCCCATCGGCTGAGATCTCGGGACGTGCTGTGACCAGGACCCAGAATTCGATGGGTTCATCATGGATGTTGACGAGATTCTCTGTAAGCAACTTGACCTCCCCCGACCAGGGTTGCAGCTCTTGCGTCAGTCGATACCATCCCTCCTCCATAATACTCCCGGAACGTTTCATTAGATCAGCCCACGGCACATCTCCCTGCATATCTCTAGTATGTCCCATCATCTCGTAGAACCGATCATTTGCTTCGCACAAGATACCCTCCGGGCTGGTGAGGAACATGCCAACTGGTGATAGCTCCGTCATTCGTTGAAGTCGGTTCTCTTGAATGTTTAGTTCTTGCATCAGTTCCTCTACCTCCAAAGCTATGGTCTCTGCTGTCGCTTCTAGTTCTTGTTCTGGTGATTTAGAGCCTTGGGGCTTTGGTGTATTCTGATCATTGGGACTGGGCGTGTTCAGACAAGGGAGGGCGCTCGATAACGGACTTGCTGGGTGCTGCCATTGCCGATTTCCGCTGATCAATCTCCATCTCTTGGCGACGGTTGACCCTGTCCAGAGCAGGCCTTTGTAGACGAACGAACGCGGAAACACATCATTTGTGTCATCTTGAGTCGTGGTTCCAGTAGCCCAGTTCCTAAACTCGGCATAAAGAATAGGCTCAGGTTGATCCTCCGCAAAACTTGAGATGTCTCCACCTCTCACCTCATCCAGGAGCCCTTCGTGCGTCGCGAGAGCCTCGTTGAAGAAGACAGGTTGAATAGCCCTGGAGCTCAATGACGACTCATCGAGATCGATAATAAACGTTGGTCGTGGATCTGCATTGAGAATATCTCTAATGTCGAGCTTGTTGAGGTCGTCTTCGATGGAGGGCTCCATAGTAATCCATGACCATGACTGTTGACGAAGCAGAGTTGGGCCTATAATACAGAATTATTTTGTGGGTTGCCAAGGAAGAACAATGACGTAGATAGGTAGACGTGATATAGGAGGTTTTTTGTCATCCGCTTTGGATGAAACTGTGTTTAATTGGCATGTTCATGCTTAATGGTCTGATGCAGGGTCTGATAAAGATGAAGCCTCTCAACAGCTTCACCATAACACAAGAATACTCGTTTTTAAAACATATATTACCGTGCATATACTTAACTAGATTTATTTTCCTACGTAGTAATGATTAGTTATCAGATCTGGCTAGTCTATCGCGTGGTCTTCTCACCAACATAAATTGTTAAGGCATGGATCCTTGCATGATAGATAAATGAATGATGTAACGATATCACGGAAAACAACCCTGCTTTTAGCTTTGAGGCCGACGCTAATCTCTAAGCGGCCCGATCCAGATCTCAGACCCTGAATTTTTGATCGGTTGTTCAGCGTAGCATCATGTGCCAGTTTGTGTGTGTGCGTGCATCGAGTTTTGATCAATTGTTGGTCTGATCTCGCACTTTGGAGTGAATAGGTACCCTACACGTGGCGTATTGCTTGTTTTTAGTGGGTGAAAACGCTGCTAATTAACCCATTATTGTAATGTCCGAATATTCCCATCTTCAATTAACATCCGGATTTATTTCCATCTGCTAACGGTCTCTATCCCGGTCTGCTTACTCCCGGTATTCGTGGCTCAAGGCCGAATAGAGACCCTTGGCTGAATCCACTTCTACGCTCCAACGTTCTCTTTTAATTGCATCCTCAATCCCCTCGACATGACCTCTAATACTTTTCGTAGTAAAGAATATTCGTAGCGGGGACTTGGTCGTTGTTTGTTGAGACTGTGAAAGACTCAAGTGTCTTGGGCGATAAGATGGCGGTACTAAAGACTTTGCTGCCAGAACGGACGCCATCGCGTTCTACTCTTTGTAGATAAGCAGACAGAATTTCTTGAGGCGCTTTAGATGTCATTTCCAGGCTGAGCGAGATATAAAGTTGGTGTTTGTATGTTTACTTTGTTCTCCCGGGGCTTACCGATTGCAACATCAAGCGGCCCAACCCCCGGCAAACGGCGGCACCCGAGCTGTCTATTCTCTATTACGTATTACAGAATGCGGAGTGACATGCCATTAGCGGCTATACTATGTACGTTTTAGATTGTTATTTGTAGTTCAGCCTTGTACTTAAAAGCTGCGTCTTCCCAGCTCACATTCGTCACCTTGCAAGAACGCCTCCTCACGGCTGGTTCGTATTCTTATAGAATAAATGCTTCGTCAACGATGTTTACGTCATGTGTGAGATTTATCATCCACGCTTTACTGCTTACAAGCAGCGAATCTGACATGTCCAGCCACCCCGCATCATTGTCAACCCGAGGCTGCCGGCTAGAGTAAGCGTAATCAGTGGCATGAGAAATATAGATACAAAAAGGCTGGGAACTTCCGTGTGAAGTTGTTCAGCAGACTCCCTCCTCAATACCATTCATTCGTTCATCCAGTCCTCATCTAGTCGGTATGCGTTTCGCTATAGCTCTGGCATGGCTTCCTCTCAGCCTGGCCTTGAATATCCCAGAGAACCTTGAACCACGAACCAAGCACGGCAAACCTATCAAGGATTACTCAGCTAAACAGGTCGTAGACCTTCTCAATCTCGAACCCTCTACCGAAAAAGGCTTCTTCTTCGAGACTTTCAAAGACTCTGAGAATGTCCCGGGCACCAACAGGTCCTACAGTACAGCTATTTACTACCTCCTCGAAGGCTCCGAAGGCCAATCCCTCTGGCATAAGCTTGATGCCGCTGAAGTATGGCACTACTACGCTGGTGCACCGCTTGTTTTATCCCTCTCGCGCAATGATGGTTCTTGCATAAGGGATCATGTGTTGGGATCTGAGCTGTACAAAGGGCAGAGACCTCAGGCTGTTGTTGCCGAGAATGAGTGGCAGAGCGCTCGTAGTTTGGGTGATTGGACCCTTGTTGGAACCACCGGTCAGTCAAAGATGATATTGCATTAACTAGATGAACTAACATGCGGTAGTTGCCCCTGCATTTGATGTAGCTGGACAGGTTCTCAAACCAGAGGGATGGAAACCAAAGTCGTGCAAGTAGCCTCGCCACGGATAACTGGAATCCAAAATCGAATTAGGAGAATGTGTCATTTCATGACGTAGATGTGTCCAGACAAGTTCATAATACATTGAGACTTTTGCAGCGAAGCCATCTACATCTATGTCAAATGCCAATATCATACAGTAATATTCAATACAGCTTCCTTCAACCCCAGAACTCCGCCATACCCAGCTGAGCTACACTAGCGAGAGAATCTAGAAAACGATGGTGCAGGCATAGAAACCGAAACAAGACCATCATATTGTCGCCCGTCCGACGATCCAACTCTAACCATCTCGCAGTCCGAGCCACTATTATTATCGAACGTCGGAGGGGAAGATTCGTCCAGGCCCTTTCTAGTGTGAACAGAGTTTCGAATAACTCTCACAATCCAGGGCTTTCGGCCTGGAGCTTTCCAGGTCCAGTACTCCTTCATGTCGTAGTTTTCTGGCTCGAATTTACTGCCCGAAAGTCTAACCGTCAATGCAATCATGAGGTTTATGGCTGTGTATAGGAACATGCCGCTGAGACCATGTTAGCATCGAACTTGAGTGTCGTGAAGGGGAACTTACGCGATGACGCCGTATGCCACGCTGTATGTGAATGGCACAAAGGTAAGAACGACGAAAGATGGAAGTGCGTCGCCGATGTATTTCCAGTTTACCTCGGTAATCTGTCGAGCCATCATACATCCAACCTGAAGCCCGTCAGCATGAATCCAAGGAAATATCATGTCATGACTTACAAGAATCAGAGCCGGTCCAGTTGCCCATGGTGGTATAGATGCAAAGATAGGGCCGAATGCGATGGATAGAATAAAGAGAAACCCGGTTGTCATGGCTGTAAGACCCGTTCGTCCACCCTCAGCGATGCCAGCACCGCTTTCGATGAAAGCTGTAACGGGAGAGCTACCAAAAAGGGCGCCGATGGAAATACTTATAGCGTCGCAACAATAAGCTAGCGTTGATCGAGGAAAGTCTCCATCTTGGTCGTCTACAACTCCGCAGAAGCGTACCATGGAGAACAATGTTCCTGTTGCATCGATAATATCGACGCTGGTTATGCGTTAGTAAGAGGTTGGTGCAGTGGGATAGAGAACGTACTAGAGAAACGTGAAAAGAGCAACAGCAAATTGAGTACCATGTTCACCAACATCCCAATGTAGAGCATTTAAAGTATGCTTCATGGGATTTACATTGACGACTTGGCGAAAGAAGTCGAACCGCGAGTCTCCATCTGATGTGTGCGGAAAATACGTTATAGAAGTATTGCGTCTGTTAATCGTTAGTGGTGCACTTCACTTGATGCTAGAGATAACCTACGGCCAAGATGCAATAGATACCAGTGCAATGCCTATGATGAAGGCGTACTTGATCCGGAAAGCCATTAGATATAAAGTCAGAAGACCACCTAAACCGATGGCAGTCCAAAGCTGTCGTCGTTAGCATAACCCCTCATTATTCTGTATTCTAGTTACCTTTGGACTTGTCATTAAACCGCTATCGCACATCTGAGTGTCTGGGTTGATCAACTCAGCAGGACAACCAGCAATGGCCAACGGCGTTGCGTTGTATCCTCCAGTAATGGCACCAATGCCCGAACTATACGACAAGCCAATCTCTGTGAGTAAAAGACCTATACCAGCTCCAGTAGCCGACTTGATGGTCGATGGTATTAATTTGACGAGCCATTGTCGCATGCCCGTTATTGCGAGGAAGGTAAAGATGAGGCCTTCGGTGAAGACAGCTGTAAGAGCAACGCCGTATGGGATATTTCCGGAGCCATTGTATCCGACTACTTGGAAGGCGAAGTAGGCATTGAGTCCCATGCCAGGTCTTGGGTTTGTCAGTGTTGGAGTATTGAGAGTTGAATGTTGAGACTTACGCGAGAGCTATAGGAAGATTGGTGCAGAAACCAAAAAGAATACTGGCGATTCCAGCAACGGCCGACGTGGCCGTGATGAGATCTCGTCTCACCTCTGTGACCAAGTCAGAACTCTTCTCATAGTTCAGTCCATGTATTTACTTACCTTCTTTACATGTTGTATAACTGGCAATCTTGTCGCAGTCAAGCTTATTCGTCTCATTGCAAACACAAGGTCCTCCCGTTTGTGAAAGAATAGAAGCCTAAAGTCCAATCAGCACAGTTTATACATATCGTAATATTAATCAATACCTACATTCACCGCAATAATATACGTCATGGCCGCAAAGGTCGTCGCTCCAGCTCCAAGTTCTTTAAAGAATGTTGTCTCGTAGATCTCGTCGGGCTAGAACTGGTTAGGAAAACCCGCGGCTTCGGGACTGGAATGACTTGCGTGACTACTGCCTTCTAGCCTGAAGTAGCGGCCAATAAAAGAGGAGGCGATGCGCCTGTTGAACCTTGGGGCCAGGTTTGCCGCGTGGTTCTTCATTGTGCCTTTGCTTCTAGCGGTGGGGGGGCTTGGTTCATGAGTAGGTAGGTATTGGAAATTATCAAATTGCAGAATCCACGGCATGGGAGACGACGGGTGGTGACTGTGTAAAATATGGGATATTGTGCATGTGCTAGGATGCAGTTTGATGGTCAACGCGCTTAGAGTTCAAAATCTGGGGAAAGTGACCCAAAACCCGTTGTGCACGATGCAGAATTACGTCTCACCAGTCAGCCACAGCATGCACTAGAGACATGTTGATCGTGAGGGTCAAGGCGGAGCGTGTGGCACACCAAGCTCGACCGGCTCAGCTCCGAGGTCATGGAGGCTTGGGTCACTTGTGATGCGCCGTCCAGTCGCGGCAACCCATGTGGTTTTTCACAAGGTATGGTTGCAAGTCTCAGGTACCAAAAGACGAGACGAGATGATGGATGGATGGATGGGTCGGACGCTACTAGCTCTGGAAATTCCCGTACCGTATAGTCCGAGCTTAAGGGTGAGAAGCTATTTCGGTATTGATTGACTCAAGGGTTTTCGGTTTGGTACGAATTATCGGGTGCACTGTAGGCTCGGTCGGTACTGCAATTACAGTAATTACTCGTGCTATAACTCAAAAGTGACGGGTTATAATGTCATGGTGATGAGTGCAAATCAATGCATGAATGAATGCATCAGTGCACCATGTGTCTGTCTCTCCTGTCCCTCGGACCCCCAAACTGTAGGTGCTTGATCGGGAAATAACATGCACACCCTCACCCTCAAACCCCTGAATACGTGCCCTAGCCAACGCAAGCCACAAAAGCAAAAAGTGTCATCCAGTTTCTCGGCCCCAACACCACGGAAAAGGATGCGAATAACGGACAAATACCCGCCACCGGGGAACAACAAAGCAGCAGAAAAGCACAGGTCGAAAAACAAGGTTTTAGTTCAGATTGTCAGGCCCGTGAGTTATCGAGATTCTGCGCGGTGACTAGGCTGTCAACGGTAAAGGTTGGTGGTCCGAGTCCCCGCAAATGGTCTAGAATTCAAGCCACGGCGAATGCTTCAAGCTACCAACTGCATCGCGGCACCGGGTGAGGTATTTGATCGTTGGGACGTGCGCATATACTGAACCAATCATTGTGAATGTCGATCTTGTCAGGGCGAGGAAAGGATTGTCTGTCTGGTGCCAGGTCAGCAGTCAGTGAACACAAGCAGACAAGATACAGAACATTATAACTTCAGACAACAGTCCAAGCATAAACATTTACAAGTAATACATCTCTAGACAATAGACAAAACATTCACAGGCATGCTGATCAAAGCAAACAACAATGGCATCTGAGTGTCCGCCAGTGAACAAAGGCGCCCCGTAGCATAGCCGCAAGCCACTCCAACGTCGGGGCCGCATCGAGACCCTAGCACAAGGTGATCTGGTTCCCCTGCATGAGAACCGGGGTAGAGCTCCTTCGATCTCATCCTGACTGATGACAGACAGACAATAGACACAAAGGATGGGTCATGAGACAGTTGTCGATGAAACCCCGTGGGCTTTTTGCTATGATGATAATCATGACAATGCTAATCTCATATTCCCAGTTCCCCGTAGATGAGATGGCGTTTCCCGTAAATAACTACAAACGCCGCAACCAATAATTACATACTGTACATGGCCATTTCCAGACTCTCGGATCCCTCCCCTCCCATTCCGCCCGCCACTACTTTTTGACTTCCGCAAATCCCGTCGCGGCCTCGACACATCCACAAGACGACAGAGTTCAGCCTTGCATTCGCCAGCTTGATCGAGTCTACCGCCATGTCCCGAGCTCCCTCTCCAGGGCCCCCCCTTAACCCCCGTATGTAAGTAAGTTTTTTCTAATTTTGCCCCGGCCTTTCTCTCGCCCTTCTGCCCCTCCCATAATACCCCCAGAAGTAACCTACCTCCCTGTTCCCTGCCCTGTCTGTCTGTCTGTCCGTCCGTTCAGTCCAGTCCTACCAACAGGTTTCACCTTGCTCGAGCATCGCATGCAATCATGACGCGGTCTTCATTAACAGCAGAGCCTGACATGAGCATGAGCTCGGCAGAGTCTTCTGCGCGCGACCGCTTCTACTCAATCTTGCGAAAGCCATCCTCGAATCTCGCTCTTCGAATCCCGGATCTTGATCGGTACCGTCTTAATATGTGGGAGGTCAGCTGGGCGGCTCCCAAGGAGTCGCGAAAGGAGCATCGAGAGAACAAGGCCTCGTCCATCAAGAACAACAAGAGCGTCAAGGCGAGGTCTCTCTTTAGCCGTGGATCCTCTTCCTCGGGCGAGGCACCCTCTTTTGCCAGCTTTTATAAGCAAAAGACTGCAGAACGCGACCGGGGCGCTGAGTCGTTATCGCCAACTGTCTCATCCACATCATCAAAGACAAGCGGTGCAGCGGGCAATTACGAACTTGAGTCAGACAGGGTCTCGGCATTTTCCACCAGCAGCGAACATACAATTAACATGGCTCGTGTTGTGGACCTCAGCGCCCGGAGGAATGGACAGATACTGGAGGCGGCCTCGCAAGGTAGGTTTGAGACGATACCCGCTCATTCATATCATGCTAATACATCTTGTAGAGATATACGTCGCCGACAATACACTTCTAGAGCCGCCTTCACCAACACTAACATCATCATCTGCACCGCCATGGGACATAGAAGCAATCGAGCGCGTCATCCTGCACCCTTGGCCTCTCATCCAAGCTCTCAGCGAGGATTCATTCATCGCCCGAAACACAGAAGCGACGATATCTCAACGCACATCTTCTGATACCCCGTATCTCATTAATTGCGGTGTAAAGATCATGGCCAATCCAATTAGAAAGTCCAAGACCCGCACCCGGTCTCCAAGCAATCCGTTGGTCATCAATCCGACTCATCATATCCCATCTGCTAACCTCGACAGGTCTCAACCTCAACGTCCGCAGAGCAGCCGGTCGCCTACCAAGTCCAAGACACCTCGCCGCATGCCATCTTCCACGGCGTCTCTAAGGGTAGAGGGCGCTGATGGTTGGAAGCCTCCGAATGACTGGGCATGCACGCCTACAGATCCCTCGTTCCAATTCCCAGATGCACCCGCCCCCGAACCAGAGCCAACTATCCCCACGGAACTCAACGCCATGCAGGTGGGTGTGAAGCATCTAGCAAGAGAGGACAATATGATCAGGCTCCTCCGCTTGACCGAGTCTCAAGGTATGAGCGACCCGCCGAGTTCATCTCAGGATTTGGAGGTCGAAAAGGTCCAGTGGATGCTCTCTGCCATGTTCAACATGGATGAGCCCATGTACCCAGAGGTTGAGGATGAGAACCTCACTGAACCGTCGGATCCGCCCAAGAGGATACTGGCTCTCTATGAAACACCTGGTAAGAATTAATGTGTCCCTGTTGTTACTCAACTAATATAATGCAGCCGTCACCTCATATTTGGCTGCGGTCAATCACAACAAACAGGTCTACCACCTCTCGGCTGCACCGCTATCTCCTACAGCATTCCCCAACATTCACCCCGTCCTGTCACCAGTAAGATCACCATCCGCATTCCCCGTCGCTCCATCTACCATTGAAGCCGTCCACTCTTTACGCCTGCCCCTCGCTATGCCATCCCAAGATATTCCCGCTCTTTTAAGAAACATCCACCGATGTCTTGAACCAGGTGGTTCACTACATCTGACCATCATCGATCCTCTCCCTATTGCCAACACCGTTGGCCCTCTACTGCGAAGCTGGATCGAAGATCATCTCCTCTTCAATCTCGAGGCTGGCTTCCGCTGCACGAACCCAAGTAAACTGCTTCCTCTGTGGCTGAATGGCGCAGCACTACGTGTCGATCCAAATTGCATTGAGACATGCCAGTTCTTTGCCATTCCACTCGACAACAGCCAGCTTCAGTATGTCAGAGATGGACATATTTCCGAACCAGGCTTGAGGCAAGAACTTCGTAATATCGTTGGCCGAATGCTCTGGATGGAGATTTGGAGGGAGTATATCGTTGCTGAACACTGGTGGTGGGAAGATCCCGAGATCCTACAGGAATGCATTCAGATGCAGACCACGTGGGAATGGAAATTAATTGAAGCGGTGAAGGACACCTAATTATTTCATTTGTTCTATGTTGTAAGCCTAGCTTAGATAGCATTATACCCTTGGAGTCTTGATGAGATTATATTTGATGAAGCTGCTTCTCCCTGTGTATTGATTGACCATCGCTGCCGCATGTAACCGGTTGTAAATATCTTGATACGATGAGTAGCCATTCAAGCCCTTGCACTACCCAGATTCTCATGTTCCTGTAACCCGTGCATCTGCCTCAAAGTTTCCACCAACGACTCAATCCTTCCGCTCTCGTGAATAGTCGCAAATAGAAAGACCTCATACTCAGATGGAGGCTTTTCCGAGAACTCAGCTGTGACGAAGTGCCGCTCAGCAAGCTCGTTGCCGTCACGGATAAAGTGAGTGACATTGACCTTGACAGCTGTCGTGACTTGACGTAAGTGCTGGATGTGCTGAACGAATTCGGCAAAGTTGGTGGGCTTTCCGTCGACTATTGAAGTATAATCTTGTGTAAAAAGGTTCTCGAGGTCTGTTTGCGTAGTTTGTGGTTCGCCAAGGAAGATACTCTCGAAGCCCTTTTCGAACTTCTCGCGGGTAGTTGTCCAGTCGACGTTAGATAGGTTCGACGAAGCCATTCCGATGGAGTTTTAAGATAGGTTTATAGATATTTAGCCGAATATGGTGTAGCGAGAATATAATCGGAAGCAGTGGCCTATGCAGCCAGAGAGGTGATGTCTTTTAAGCCAAGATATGCCCGCGGACATATCTCCGAGCTCCGCGGACCCCCCAAGACTACCGGGTAGCTCGTGAATTATGATAACATGTCGACACGTTCTGACCTTGAAATCTGGACTGAGGATGTACTTTTAGGGTTTTTCTGAGATGAATGGAGAAATATAAATTTATATATTCAGTATTACTGAAAGATGACTTAAATGAGACTCTTAATGGATGGAGTGTTTAGAACTGATATTCCTATTGATAACTTGATTGTGCTATTGAATCACTGGTGATTAGATCTCATTCATATCAAATATGTCAAAACTGTTCTGGCTATTCATTACAGACATTATCTTCAGTCATATATTCTGGTCTTAATCGCCAATCATTTTGACATATTATCTGGGTTTACAATCCAATACAATCTTCAATCCCCCTCATTGAACCTTCTGTTAGCAAGCTACATTCAGTGGGCCATAAGCCACCGCCATAGTGCCGATACTAACCAATAGGATTAGCCGGACTTGGCTAAAATTCGTAAGCGACATCACTAATTTTCGACATGAGGTCTCTCACTAACTCGACCTTTTATATGGCCCAACTCATTGCCCTGCTTGAAACAGAACTGGAAGAAGATTTCTTAAGAAAGGAATTGAAACAAGCATAGAGTTGGCGTTCCTGCACCGGGAAAATTCAAATGGTTCTTCATTTGATACAACTTTCTCTTGTTGGAATTCCGTGAAATCCTGCTCAGAGTCGCCTGTACTTTGCATGACCTTATCTTGATCGCTTGCTTTCTACAAAGATTCTATCTTGACAACCGTCGCGACCTTTGTCTAACGCCATTTGAACTCTTTCTACTTCTGAAGAATAGAAGACCAGTTATACCTCTTTGCCCACTCCTCCCATGTTGTCATCGGACAGTCAATACCAGCCTAAAAAGTCAGCTCTGATTCACTTTGGTTGGAAGATAACATACCTGTTGGATATCCTTGGCAGTCAGCAAGTCCATACCGCCATCATATCCCGGATCAGAAGTATAAGAGAACATGTATCCCGTTTCAATACCAGCGTCTCGGTCAGGTGTAGCCGCAGTCATCTCATCCGGCGTCACCTGTCGGTACTTGACAGGAACATTGTTGACGCGGCCCCAAGTCTCAATCCACTCTGGCCATGTGCATGTTGTGCCTGCAGCCATGTATGCCTTTCCTGGAGGCATCTGGTACACGGCGTAGGTAAAGTTGCCCATGTCTCCTACAGGATCAAAATGGGGGACGAGGCTGTCGGGAGAAGTGGTGAAGGTCATTTCAAAACTTCCATCGGATAGCTGTTCTGTTTGTTAGGCTAACTCTGGGAAAAGTGATTTGAAAAACGTACCTTGTTCATATATGAGTCAGGCAGAATGTTGAAGCTCGTATAGAAGAAACCGGTGTGAATGCAAGACATCTTCGCAGCCAGCTGAGGGTACTTCTCGTCAACATAGGCCGGAAAGACATCTGCCTTGGCATCAAAATGATACAGCTCCTTAAACTTGCCACCACTGCACTTCTCAGCCTGACTCAGAGTCGAGACCAAAAAGCCATTCTGATCAAGTGAATCAACTACAGTAGCAGCGGCATCGACGATATTCTTTCCCTGCTGAAGCTCAACATTGTAGGCGAATTTTCGACACGAGATACCCTCCTTGGCAGCCTGCTCTCGACAATCAGGGCGGAAAAAGGGCTCCCAGTAGTTGGTGACGCTGAAGATGACATTTACACCGTCGAAGGCTTTCTTGAGGGTCTCGACGTCGTTCAGGTCAACAGCCACGACCTGGGCTCCAGCTGCGGAGAGCCTCTCGGCCGAAGGTGAGGCCGTGTTTCGGGTCAAGGCACGGACCTTGAAGCCGGCCTGTAGAAAGCGACGGGCGACGGAACCTCCTTGATTGCCGGTAGCGCCAATCACGGCGATGAGTTTGTTGTTGGCGGTCATTGTGATGCGGATTTTATGTATGCAACTGAATTGTGACAAGTTGCAGTAAAATGAGGGGGAATCTTCTGGTCTGGACCCTCTTTAGAACAGGGAAGATAGAGTTGCAATTAACGTACGATCTATTATACTGTACTCCATAGACTATACCCACCTCGGGTATCGTCGTCCCTCGGCGCGGGAAGTCCATAAAAGTCCAAGTCCGTGTTTATGTTTTTTTTCTCCCACGTGGCATGGCTGATAATCTCTCCCTTTCTCTCCAAGCCCTCTCCGCTTTGCATGCCACTATTTATTCATCGCAGCGGTTTCATTTAGTAGTGCTTATTAGAGTTGACTATGACTTCTCAACACGACACTAATCCCACGACACCCGAAGTCTCAGGGTCCTCTCCACCCAATACTACTCACCCGACAGACCCTGCCGAGCGTCCCGAATCCCCGGGACATGGACAGAACCAACAGGCGGACCAACATGCACCGCTGCAGGTCGACGTATGTATTGCACGACGCATCACCCTCAAAAATGATGTATAATATTTATTCACTGATTTTTTAGGAGGATGAAATAGGCGGCGATGATGCAGATTCTACCTATAGTTCCGATAGAGGATCAATCTACACGGCATCAGTCACTTCGTCAATTTACAACTACCAGTACGAGAATGGACGACGTTATCACGCATTTCGAGAGGGCCAATACATTCTCCCGAATGATGACCAAGAACAACAGCGATTAGATCTTCAGCATCATATCTGGCGATTACTTCTCCGTGGAAATCTCCATGTCGCTCCATTGCCCGACTCATCCAATCCGGACCAAGACGAGGTTCGCATCCTGGATCTTGGCTGCGGCACTGGTATCTGGGCCATCGAGATGGCCGACGAGTATCCCAATGTCTCTGTCTCAGGCGTTGACCTCTCACCGATCCAACCTGACTGGGTCCCGGCCAATTGCAGGTTCCATGTCGACGACTACGAAGATGAGTGGACTTATCGCGACAATGAGCAATTTGACTATATCCACGGACGTGCACTGAGCGGCACATCGTCAGATTGGGCGCGATTCTACAAACAAGCCCTGAATCATCTCAAGCCCGGTGGATATATGGAGATGCAAGAGTACGACGCCTGGATATTCAGTGATGACGATAGCTGCTCTCGAGCGCCGTGGACCATGGAGTGGGTCGACAAACTTGACGCAGCGAGTAAAATGTTTGGCAAGCAGATCAACGTGGCCAAGTATCACAAACAGTGGATGATTGATGCTGGATTTGAGGACGTTAAAGAGCGTGTCTATCGAGTAAGCCGCATCTCCCTTTCTGTTGCAGTAAACCACTGACCGCTTTGATAGATACCCATCGGGCCTTGGGCAAAAGATCCAGCGTTGAAGGAGTTGGGTAAATTTGAGCTGACGCATATGCAAATGTCGGTTGAGTCACATACCCCGGCGTTGTTTACGCGTGTCTGGAATTATTCTCAAGATCAGGTCATGGTGCTGATGGAGGGCGTCAAGAGGGAGTTTCGCAGTCGTGATTTGAGGTTGATTACGAGTTATCGATTCATCACAGGGCGGAAACCGGCCACTGTTTAGCAAGTTCCTCTATGCAGTGGGCTGGCCCTAGATTTATGAGGAATAAAGCACCGGGTGTATGGACAAGATCCTGTTGTTTTCCCCTCGACACAAACTCCACTACTCTACAATACGATACTAAAAACTCTGAGATATCCGATGACGTATCTTTTTATATCTGGGCAGTGTCCAACGTGAGCTTAGTCACTATTGCATATGCAAAAGATTGTCGAGTCCCTTGAGGTAACCACCGGTGTCTGTATGAGACGTCAAGCTAAGTTAAATGTGTATTCACTGTGAAGTCTACAATCTGATGCTATGGACGCTACAAAATACAATCGCTATGCCCCAATAATACAACAAAACAATACTAATAAACACTCCGTCTATCCATGCTTCGTCTATCAACACTCATAGCCCTCACGCTCCGTCTGTCAACATCAGGACCAGACCGTCCTGAGACCGAAACCGCCGACGACCTCTTCCCCGAAGAGCTCCTCCTCTCTGAGCCAACTGACTTGGGCGGCATAATTCTCTTGGTCATGTCGATAGGTCGTGGCGCCATACCTCGTTTATCCAGATCGAGAGACCGTACTTCAAAGTCGGGTTCTCTCTCCATCTCTGCGACGGTATGCTCCCGTCCGACGTGGTTTACGAGTGTATCTGCTGTTGGACAGAGGACGTCTTCATCGCGAAATCGGCGGCAGAGAACACACGCAAACTCTCCTTCTGGGGTATGACACTTGATCACGAAGCGTGGACTGATGTGGAACTCGAGGTCTTCGTCAATCTCCCTTTGGTATCCCTGCTCGGTAATGACTCGTGTGGCCTTCTTGCCAATTGCCCAACCGTCATCATCTTCTACGTCGAGAAAGACGTGACACGCGGGGCATACACATTCGCCACGGGGAGCGAACGTGGAGGCAAGGGGTCGCTCAGGGATGTGTTGTAGATCGAGGGCGTATCGGCAGTATAGAGGATCATCTTTGACAACGGTAGACGCTCGCTTCGGAGGCGGCAGTGCCATCTGCGGCGGAGGAACAGGACCCTCCAAGTCCATGAGGCGCTGTCGCTGTTGACGCAGAGCCCCAAGCGATCCCTCCCTCGCAGCATCAGAAGCCGCAATTAGCCTGGCCATGTCCGCCCTATCAAGCTGTCTTCCATTGTACAGGGCATCCTGCAGGACATTAATAACAGTCTGCTGCAGTGCAATGACCTGCGCCTGTAGTTTATTCTCGGTAACGACGTCTCCAATAGCAAATCTCCGACCGTATCTTTGGTAGCCGTCTTCGAACTCGCGGTTAATGAGGGCGCCGGATTGTTCGAAGGATGCTTCGACTTCGTCGCGGGCTCTGCGGCGGTCGAGGGCGCGGTCTCTGTCTTTGGAAGATTGTTCGACTTGAGCCTTGAGCTTTTGTATCTCCTCGTCTTGGGTAGTATCGCGTTTGGCTTGTTTTCGCTTCTCCTTGACGCGGTCCCATAGACCCATTGACGAGGTGAAGGTGCCGACTAACGTGCTGCATAAGGTGGCGATGATGAAGGTTTTCTACAGAATTAGTCTAGAAAAGAGATAGAGGGAATGAATTTATGCACCTTGAGGTTTTTCTCCTCAATCATGTTGGCGTAATTCATCTTGGGCGACTGTTGTTTTGTGAAAAGTTTGAAACTGGTCTTGGTATTGACGCCGGTAGATCAAAGAAGCAAAGGCAGTGCATGCTTTTGATGCCCAACGAATGAACCCGAGACAAGTGCTAGTCGCAGATCATAAGAATGTAATTTAAAGAATAATGTCTCACCCTCCTCAGGGTCCTCAATGTGCACAATGATGGCATAGTGCTACCCAAAGGGTTGCACACCGCAATATTGATAGGACGGGGTATCCTGACGAAGGCGTCTCTGTCATTGTGCATACATATTTGACGCAGTTTCTGACGTCATCACCATTGAAATGTGCCAAGTTTTCGATCGGTTCGATGATTGGCGGATCTAAGAACTGGTGATGTTAGTTCCCGTTTCTTCACTTTGCCGAGGCTAGCCAACACTCCCAACTACCGTCTTGTCTACCTTTACTGACATCTGTAGTAACTCCAGGTAATTTAGTTATGGTTTTGGGTTTGAAATCATAAAAGTTAGGATAATATTCATCAATATCTAACCGCTAATGACTCTGACGACTTGGGTATCTCAAATGACCAAAATCACAGTTCGCTTCTACCAACATGATGCCAGATATGCTCACTGACTCGCGTGCCACTCCCCTTTACCGCCTGTCTTTTGTATAATCTCCATCTCATACTCGACACCATCCACTGTAGCTGTCTGTCCACTGCTTACAGTACCAATCGTTAATCCACCAACATCACACAATGTCGGAACACCCTCTTCATCAGTAATCGGTACCAAAGACCGGTCGATGAATATTGGCCCAGTGCTTGATGACCCATTCACAGACGAATGAACCTTACATGAAAACCTTTGCACAAGCTGTCGCACCGAAGGCACGCAAGCTACTATGGAGCCCATGTAACTCTCGATACATGCCCATAGTACGACATCTGCTTGGCCATTCTCTGTTGAGATCGTTAGCTAGTGGCCGTCAAGGCGCTGACATCAACCTACCGACTTCCTTTGGGTTGGCGACGTACTTTGCCTGTAGGATGGTTCGAACAAGACTGACCACTGTTAAGCTGTCATCTCGTCAGTAAGTAATCAGCTGAAATACAATGCACTCCTACTCACAACACGCCCAGACCAAACATTCCCATCACAATGATCTTCTTATTGAGTTTGAGCCCGATATTGTAAAGTTGCGTCATGGGCAAAATGAGCATCCAGATATCAAGAACCATATTGACCACGCAATGGGCCAAAACTATCTTGTTGGAATTGCTGTACATGTCCAGATTGAGCATACTGTTAACCCTAGCATCCAATGAGACAGCAGCGAACCGCCCTATCGTTAGGGTTAGGATGATGAGAACCAGCGTGGAAATGGCGTTGAAACATAACGTTATCCAGATCACAATTCTGAATGTGTTGTCGGGAAATACTCGTAGATAGAAGAATAGGATTGATGTTTTTGCGGTGGCGAGGCACGATACGTACAACAGGTGCACTGCAAACATATCCTGTAACCAGATAAGTAGGAATAACTAAATATGTCGTGCAAAGGGACATACCCTGAGAACAAGCCTCAGGCTCTCCTGGGTATATGATGTTATAGGCAGTCCGATGCCGTGTTGTATGGCTAAGGACAACAGTTAAGATCCGACAGTCAAAAATCATGCAAAGGAGCCTACCCAATAAAGCAAATGCCGTGAATGGTATCAGGAGAAACTGCATCATGTAAGTAAACAGAGCTAGGGGGGAAGCATTGAAAGCGGACATACAAAAGTTACTATGACCCATGTATCATCGGGACCCCATGGACGTTTAGCGATGAATGTACCAGCTACTCGTAGAACAACAAACGAGAGGGACAGTGTTGCAAAGACAATAATAACAGCTTGATACTCCTGTCGATTATCCTGGTAGGACATGCTGCATATTTTGTCACCGACCTCAACAAGGGCTACATGGACCATTGTCAGCCAGAGCGATTGTGTTCAGCACATTAAACCTACTGCGTATCTCTTCGGTGGAACAAACGTCCATCACGCAGGTACTCATTCCGGCTTGGAACTGCGGATTGTCGCACATAGATCGGAGATCAGCATTTGACTTGACCGTTGCATTCATAGTCTGTTGGATACATGGCAACTGTTGTGCGCAAATGTCATGTTAGTCCTATCGCGAGATAGCCCTGCTTGAGTTGATTTCACTTACTGCACATGATGGCATATCTGTGACATAAATAGCTCCTGAAAGAGCTGCCAGCCCTAACCAGAGCAGAACTGCCACTCTCATGATGATGGTTGTACCGTGGTATGACACAGGAGAGATCAAACTGAACTAAAACACCGAGGGCAGGACAACATGTATTTTGTTTTGACCAAAGAAAAAATACAAGTATCATACACTTGACTAGTAGCTTTAGAATCTGGGTCCTCTGCAATAAGCTAAACGAGGAATGTCACGTCTAACCGAGCATTCCAACCCGCAGAATGATCGCCGGGACCAAACCCAAAGGAGCTGAGGATAACCCAAAGCTATGACAGGATTGCCCCAGATACGCAGAATTGATCCAGGAACGGGAAATGATCTGACCATGGCGTACGCCAGGTCCCACGTTGTGCCAACGATGAGGCTTCTCAGAAATGACATGACTTCTTTATGTTCCAGATTCATTAGATGGAGAAGGCTCTCCGGATGGGAATATCCATCTCCTCGGAGTCGGATGCCGGCAAACAGAACCTTTTGCTACCGTCATCACAAACCTTGTATTTTCTGTGGCTGTCATTTCGACCAGGGTTATCCAAGGTAGATCTGATATAGCTGCAGAAATCAGAGTGCGTGATTCTGGAAAACCATCAAAACTCCATCCTTTTTCACCCATGACTCCAGCTCCACCTGTTCGATCAATTTAAGAAGATGGAAATAGGTGTAAAGATAGATCTCCGTGGGGTTCCCGAGCTCTCGGATGAACCATGAGGCGTTCCAGCCATTCCCGAGCCTCTACGATAACATGCTGTGATTCAATTTTGTTTCCGGATTTGGGAATGGTCTAGCATCTCTGTTGGTGCTATTGACAGCTAACGGTTCATACCCAGGGGGCTTTGGATGTTCTTGTTCTTCATGGCGTCTTTCTCTTCGGTGGGATAGAAGCGCGTCTGATGTCTCTTCACGGAAACAATAAGAGAGATCTTAGGTAGCTTGTTCTTCGGGTACTTGGCATGGGGGCTTTGGAAGTGGCAGTATGATCCCCAAAGCCTAATCTACCTCCCAGTAGAATTCCCATTGAAAGGTGCCAGATAAATGATTGAGTCAGCCTGATGGTGAAAAGGCTCATTAGGCATCTAATTTCCGAGTCACTCCAGCAGCTGGATTCGGATATACAATACTAAAACAGAGTCTCGATTATCACGAACATCCAACTAGGATGTCCAGTCCAAAAAGTCTATGTCATGCCCGTCATATCTAACAGTTACAAGTCCCTTTGCAATGTCCCCAACACCGTCCTGACCTGGCCAATTTCATAATCTCTAGGTGCGTCCTCGCTTGCTGCGTCCATTATCCGCTTGTCCACCAGGAGCTCCATGCTTCGGTCTAGGTCGATCAGGAACTATGTTCAATCCCTTGGTGCCTTTCAAGCCCATCTTGCCGACGGTGCTCTTCTGAATGGTAGGGATGTCAGGCGATCCAAGGCCCTCACGGGCGTAGATATTGGCTTGTCGGACTAGCTCCTCCTTGTCCCATTTGAGACTCTTGAGATGGCTATTATAGTATCCTAGCCATGCTTGGTAAACCTTAGCCGTCTCCTCCTCCTCCATTCTCTCGGCGATATCCATGACATCCCTGGTGGCAGATAGGTCGGCGTCGCGGGGGGTGAATTTGATCTCTTTGAGGGAGTACTTGGGAAACCAGCCTTCTGCATCAGACACAATCAAAATTCCTTGGCCATCGGCGTCGGCTCGTGCGGTTCGGCCCAGACGGTGGATGTAACTCTGCTTCTCGGAGGGTAGGCCAACTTGAATAACGGTGGTGACACCAGGGAAATCCATTCCACGGGCGACAACATCGGTGGCTACGAGGATAGCACTGTTCGCGGTTCGGTATTCGTTGGTAATCCTTGTGCGCTTGGACTGGGTCATGCGGCTATGCAGAATAGAGACGGGTGGTAGTCCAGGTATAGATTCGAGCAGTCTCCCGTAGAAATCAGCGATAGCAGCGGTAGTCGCGAAAATAATCGCCTTGAACCCTTGCACTCGGTTGGCTTCCTCGCGAATAACGCTAACCATAGCAGGGGCAACAGCTCCAAAGGTGGGAACCTGAACGAGAAATTGAGGAACACGCTCGTGGGTGTTCGCTTCACCGGCGGGAATAGTCGAGATGAACTTGTAGCCAGGTGATAGAACAAGACCAGCGACTTGAGCGACGTGGGGAGCGATGGTAGCGGAGAAAAGCATGCCTTGTCGGTTGGACTTGTCCTTGCTGGGAAGTTGCTCGACGATCTTGCGAATGTCTTTGGTAAAGCCCATATCGAGAAGGCGATCAGCTTCGTCGAGAACAAGTGTGTTGAGGTTGCGCATCGAGTAGCGGATCTCCTCGTTGGACATGTGATCCAACAGACGACCAGGCGTAGCAATGAGAATCTCACAGCCACGGAGAATCTGCCCCTCCTCGCGATCCTTGTTTGTTCCTCCAATGGCAACCTGGATGCGATACTTGCCCAGTCGCTTGAGGACCTTTGTAGCCTCGGCAGAGATCTGGATAGCGAGCTCGCGGGTTGGTGAGATGACAAGCAGTGAAATGCCGTCATTGGTGCCGCGGTTCTCGTTGATCATGGTCTGCAGCGCAGGGATGAGGAACGCCATGGTTTTGCCCGTTCCAGTTCGAGCCTGCACCAGACAGTCGCTGCGATTCGGGGGAAGAAGCTCATCCATGGTCGCAGCTTGAACGGCGGTCATGTACTCAAACTTCATATCGTCTGTGATGGTGCGCACGATGACAGGGTCGACCTTGTTGTTCTCCAACAAACTGTCGAAGCGCCGGGCACTAGGAGCCTCTGTTAGAGGCGCGGCCTCGGGCGATTCTTGCTTAATTGCGGGAGTCTCTGTCTCTACATTGCGAGGCTTGTTGGAGCGACCGTCACGTTGAGGTTGAGATGAAGAGTGAGCGCCTCGTCGACCGCCCCGACCGCCGCCACGGCCTCCACGGCCTCCATGATGCTTTGAGCCTGTCATCAGAGGATAAGATGCGATAGATGTCGATGCAAATAGTCCTGTCAATGGGAAAAGTTGAGCGCGCGGGCGTTGGAGGATGTTGATGGGCAGGCGAAGGCGCTGCATTTTCTTTTGTGAAGTTTAATAATTGATAACGGGCAAAAAGTCTCTGCTCTTTGTAGTACAGTGCTAGGCCGCTTACGGAAAAGCGTCGGTCCCAGGGTAAGGGCGCTAAACCTAGTCCAGTAAGCGACGCTAAAGTCGCTGCACCTCAATTTTTGAGCCAGAATATCTATTATGCTGACATGGCATTTTGCTTCCGTCTGCAAAATATGTATCAAAGCAGTTCAAATTGAAAAAGTGCTTCCTAATTCATGGTTCAAGGGACTAAGACAACTCTGTTCAGGTAAAATAACCCAATCTGTTCCTTATAGAAATTCCCAGTCTTGGCTGCAGCAACCTGGCATCAGAACAACCAATAGATGTTCCGGTTTGGGGGTTTAGGTAAGACCTCGAAGCTTTAATGCAGCATTTCAATGTCGTCAGCTTGTAGTTAACCAGATTCAGTAAACAATCTACTTTTACAAAGGTTCCCGTTATGTCATAGGTATCTCCCCCCCTGCAGCTCTTGACTTAATGCATCGCTGTGGCGCGTACCGAGTATATAGCCTCTATGTCCATCATCAGTTATTCTGCTGATAGCTAACTCTTTAATGAATCTCTCAGCACCCAATAACCTCTCATCATGACCACTATTGTTATTGTCCCTGGCTCATTTGCACGCCCATATCTCTATGAAAAAGTGTCACAGAGCCTCAATCGCCATGATTATCACACCGAGACCATCGATTTACCCTCTGTTGGCCGACGACAAGATAAACCACCCGCAACAATGGCTGAAGACGTCGACGAGATTGTGAAAGTGGTAGAGAGGCTACTGGACGAAGGAAAGGATGTTACACTTTTGGCTCACTCATACGGCGGCGTCCCTAGTACCCAGTGCTTGGAGAAAGTCTCGCGCAAAGCTCGACAAGCTGAAGGCAAGAAGGGGGGAGTGATCAGGATAGTCTACTTGGCTGCCGTCATATTGCCAGTTGGGTCTTCTATCCTATCACTGATGGAAGCTCCCAAGTTCCTCAAAGTCGAGGCAAGATACCTTCCCTAGGTAGCTTAACAACGACTAACCTTCTGTAACAGGATGATTACATGACGATGGAGCCCGAATGCGCACCGTTCATCTTCTCAGACTTCCCGCCAGAAGAGGCATTAAAGCTGACCAAAGCCTTGCCCCAGCAATCCACAGCCTCGTACAGAGACAAGTTAACTTACCCTGGCTATGAGGAAGCTGAGACACACTATATTCAGTGTGTGGAAGACAAGCTCATTAACCCCCAGATGCAGTCCGGCCTAATTGAAGGTCTCCAGCTCATGACTAAAGGAAAGGCTGGCTGGTTCAAGATCAAGAGTGGCCATGCATCCTACCTAACGCATCCAGACGAGATCGCCGATATTGTCAAGACGATCATTGAAGCGGAAGGTCTAGGGCCTTTACCATAGGTAGTTGAAGCCACAGGAGTTGCATACATGGTTATAATGGTCTAAGATTTACAAGGTCCTATGTTAAACTTCACAATATTACATAAGGTGACGAAGGACTAGGCAGGAAAGAGTTGATCCAAATGTTAAAACCAGATTTCACCATAGTAGTCACTGGGGCTGGCTGATGACTGGCAAATCCACGCGAACTTTGATTTGTATAGACGAAAGCTTATGTTCTGGATTCATCTGAGTGCTCGCTGTTCGAATCCCCACCATAACTACCAATTTACCTTGTCGCCCTGACATGGGCCTGCTGTGTTACACAACCTCCGCCTGTCCCTTCACTGGCTGACGGTGCGGATGGTTGTCGAAATCGAAATCAATGCTTATGTTCTGATCGCACAGCTCTCAGTTAGGCTTCCTTGGTTACTGTGGAAGCATAGAGGTGTAGTTCAATCTGAAAAAGGAACACGATACCTTGTTCTCGTGCTTCTTTCCATGGATGTTCTGGTCACTTGAACACACTTCACTGTTCGGGCAACCTATATATTTGAGAACTTAGTTATTATTAATTATACTTCTGCAACACAACTTTCCTCAGCCCCAAAGCATCTGGATAGACTCTTTTGCAGACAAACCCAAACGTATACTACGCACAAAACGTTGTGAGCCGTCCTATACTTTGGCAAGTCTTCGCGCCACATCTTACCACAAGAATATTCGCCAACCCTTTCAAATCTTTTCGATTTCTTTTTACCATGGACTCAAACGCAAGCCCCATCCCGCCGCAGCACTGGCGGGGCCAGTTGATGTCTCAACACACTTTGCCGGGTGTCGAGTACGTCGACACTAAATTCTTTGCCCCCTTTTTCGACAACATCTCGTCCGAACTCGAGCCCCTCGATCTCCAACGTTCTCGGTCAAAGACATTTGGCCACACACGCCTCTTTATTGTTCCTCAGGAGCGTATGCCTGAAGATCCCTTCTCCATTATCCAGGTCGTTGGAGCCCGCATCCCTGCGTCCACGATGGAGATCACCTACGGAAAAGCTCTCGAACAGCTATTCGGAGATGCTCGGGGCGTGTTTTGCAGACAGCCGACACGCCTATTTCTCCATGGCTTTATCGTATATGGCGAGTATATGGACCTTTGGCTTTTCACCAGATATGGGGTCTATCGATCACAAACCTTGACCTGCAGTGAAGCTAACTTCGAGACTTTGATTGACCGCTACAAGAGAATGACAGACGTTCAGCTTGGCCTCAACAATCTCATTCAGGCAAGCGAGGAAGGGGGGCAGTTCATTGATATGAGCGACAGCAAGCCTCCGGGCACCCTGATCGACCTGAGAACAGAACAAGAACATACCTTCTGGTTGAACGAGGACCCGTTGGCATCCCCTCAAGAAATTGTCACTGGGAGACCAACCTGCTATAGCGCAACAAACGGCCGCGAAGAGAAGTTTGTCGTGAAATTCTCTTCAAAGTCGAAGTCAGTTCTTAAAAAGGAAGAAACTCTTCTCCAGCGCGTTACGGAACGAAAGATTTGGGGTGTCATTCAGCTCGTCGGCTCCCAACGCATCGTGAACCAGGGTTTCACCATGTCTTGCATGGTCATGTCCCCCTTTGGCCGTCGTATCACGGACCATGCCTCCATCAGTGAGCTTCTCGAAGCCCTTCGTGATGCAATCAAAGGACACCGGAATCTTTTCTTCGAGGGACTGATTCTCCACCGGGATATCTCGCAAGGAAATATAATTATCCCTGGTGGCAAGCGCGTTGAGGGCTCACCTCGAGGAATGCTCATAGATCTCGACGTGGCCATGGACTTGGAAGTCGAGCACAAAGCCCCATCTGGATTTGCTGGGACTATGCCATACATAGCCATCGACCTGCTGCGGGATGATGATTTCATTCGTCACACCTATCGCCATGACCTGGAATCATTCCTGTACGTCTTTCTGGATCTGGCCATCGCTGGCAAGGATCCGATACCCGAAGGCAGCAGACTAAACCGCTGGGACAATGGAGAGGCGACCTCGGGTGAAATCGGCAAAGCCAAGTTGGAAGACATGAAAAACCCCGACAACTTCAACGCCCTTCTCGCCGAGTTCAAGCCATCGTTCCATGGCACCAAGGCTTTAGCGTTGAAATTGCGCGAGATTCTATTCGGCAAAGACGAAGAAACCTTCACTGTTAAGACATCGCCGGATTTTGAACACGCCAAGAAGATGTACGCCGACATGATCGGGGCTTTCGATGAGGGGTTGCTTCTAGAGAATGCTGAATGAAGCTCTCTGGTATCCCGGTGGCTCAGGTAGCTATACCTGAAAAGGAGACTCTCTCCTTACACCTCAAACATCATAAAAAATGTCTAGAGATAGGGACTGGTATACGTTTGGTCATTGGCGAATGGGCGTTGTAGCTAGCATATTCACCACAATAGGGAAACAATAGATCAATCCGAGTGCCATTATATATTGCATTGTATGTGCTCTGTACTGTAAAACCCCATCTTTTCGGAAAGCTCCTTTCCCCCGAAAGCCCGAACCCGGTGGGATTACATCCGTAGTACAAGATAAGCCAGTTAAGCCGTCCAATCATGATAATCTCAATGACTCCTTCATCAGAATCCCCGGATAAAACCCATGGGCATAAGCTCCTCGTTCGGGCTAGGATGCCAATAGCTCCACTCCAGTATAGGGGGGTCTTCTCCACGATATCCACCATCCATGACCGTATTCGGATCTTACAGAATCTGACCAAAATCTGAGATAAGCGTGTATATGATTCATGGAGTATTTTAGTTGCTTATGCCCTCATTGATTATTGTCGACTGTCCCTACACCATCTTATTGCAAGTGATCATGATTCGAGAGATTCTTTACGGTGTTGCAGGCTTCGTCCTGCTTGCCTACGGAGCAGAATGGATCCTGTCACTGTTTGACGATCCCCGGGAGCCAAGGAGGCTTCAGTCCAAAATACCGCTCTTTGGGCATTTGTTGGGCATGATCACGTATAGCTCTACCTACCATGAAATAACCAGGTGAGAGCATAAACTCGCATTCTGAAAAATAGACTAACAAAGCCACAGTAAACAAACAAACGATGAGATCTACACAGTCTCCATCTTCAACACCAAGCTCTACATTGCCAAGACAGCTCGTCTTATTCCTCTTATCCAAAAGGCCTCAAAGACACTTTCTTTCCGTCCCTTCATGCAGACCGCTTCCAAGCTCATGGCAGGTGCTAATCCCGAGACTGTCGAAGTCTTTGGAACCGAATGGGTCGATTCTTTCAGTCAAGCTCATAAGAATGGTCTGGCTACTGGAACTAGTCTTGACGAGCAGAATCTTCGTATGGGAGATCGTGCCTTGATAGATATTGAGCAACTTCTGCACAAAGAGAAGGATGGTGTTTCAAAGGTACCCTTACTCAAGTGGACTAGGTACGCTATTGTGCAGGCGAGCTCTTGTGGTATCTTTGGCGTCAATCATCCCTTTCTTGATCCCAAGATCGAAGAAGCATTTTGGTAAGTAAACCCCACCTTTTGAGTGAGTTATTCGTGAGTTGACAAGTATAGGGTATGGCAATCTTATCTCCCTCTTCACATGGCGAGCCTCGACATCACCGGTAAAGGTTACGCTGCTCGAGAGATTGTCTTTAAGGCTTTCCGCAAGTACAACAAGAACCTTCCCAGTGATGCATCTCTTCTTTACAAAGAGCGTGTTAAAGCCATGCAGGAGGGTGGAATCAAAGAGGATGAGATCTGCAAGCAACAGGCTGGTTTTGGAACTGCTGCTTTTGCCAACACTGTTCCTAGCATGTACTGGACTGTCTGGGAGCTCTTCTCTCGACCTGAGCTTCTTGAAGAAGTGCGCGAGGAAGTTCTTAGGGAAGCTGTCAGTGGAAACAAGGAGACGGGTTTCAAGCTGGACGTGGCGGCTCTGAAGACGAACTGCCCTTTGATCCTATCAGTGTTTCAGGAAACTCAACGCCTTCGACACATTCATGCAAATATCCGAAAGGTCACTGAAGATACTCTTCTCGATGGAAAGTATCTCCTCAAAGCCGGCCACTATGTCTTGATGCCAGGTCAGCCCATTCACACCAACAAAGCTACTTGGGGCGACTTATCCGATCAATTCGACCCTTATCGCTTCGTGCCCAAGGACTCTACAGATCGTAAAGCAGTGGCTTCAAGCAGCTTTGTGGCCTGGGGCTCACCTCCCCACCTCTGCCCAGCGCGTCAATTCGCATCGACTGAAATCCTCATTGTCGTGGCCCTTCTTGCTGTGAGAACCGACATTGTGCCTACAGCTGGCAAGTGGGTTAAAAGTCCACCGCTGAATATCAGTGACATGGTAACTCTATATTCGCCAAAGAAGGATGTCGAAGTTGAAGTGAGACGTCGGGAGGAGTGGGATGGGGAGTGGAGTTTGGAGATGGGGGAGAGCAAGACTCGTGTTTCTCTTGCCTCAGGTTAATTGTGATTTTTAGTGTTTATATAAATCTTGAATACACTTGACCCTGGTCCCATTCGTGGTCAAAGATTAACAATTATATATTCTATCACGTTGCGTCATTGCACAAATGCAAAAAAGATCGATCAATGTCAGAAATCCTAGCCGCACCCGATATGCAGGGTCATTGAGTTCAAATCCGAGCCAAAATGGGACATGAACTTTGTTAGGTAGCTATTGAGAGATTCTTTGGTTGTTAGGGTATTGTTCATGATACCTAAAGTGTATCTTAATATAGAGTTTTTTTGCAGTGTTGCCTTGATCAATCTGCGATTGATGGGGATACTTTAAAAAAAATAGGACATGAATAATAGTAAAGTTACAGCTGGTTGAGTCATTATACATATACTTTATACAGGAATTGAAAGAAGCTTCAAGAATCGGCCAGGTATTAAAGAATTACGGTTTTCTTAGCACATACCACATACATAAGATACGTATATTAAATACATGCTGGTGGTTTGAACTTGGTTGCCGAGGCAGAACGTCATTCCCGAACATTAGTTCTCATTACTTAGGTAGTTTCAACGTTCCATATGACAGCTAGATATTTAACAGCACTTCATATGAGTCACAAAGCTGCGCGCTGGCTATAGGCAGATTGACGCGTATTCAAGAAGTGTATGATCAGCATGTTTGTTTTTGAGTCACGGAGGCAGAAAGTCACATTATCAATGAATTTACCAGTGACACCGCTGTCAAACACGAACCACAAATCGCCCGGATTGGTTGATTCTGACTTCCGCACATCAATCCAAGATTAATTGAGGTAATATATCTAAAAGGCTACTTTTTTAGGTATCTTATAATAAACCTAATAATAGATTCTCTTAATTTCTACCTTGGTACCCTAAACCTTATTATCAAGCTGCTTGGTATATAAGGAGCCAGAATCAACCAAAATGAAAAAAAAAAAAAAAAACCATCACCTTGACACTACGAAATCAGCTCATCACTGCCTGCTCCGACTTTACTATCTACCCCGCTGCGTTTGTGTTACTCGTGCCTAGGTACAACACGCATACACACGCACCACTCACATCACAACACGGCGTGACTGCTGAATCGTCAAACATTACCAAATATCATCAAATATCATCCTAATATCATCAAACCTCATCATAATATCATCATAAGCCATGGCTCCAGTTTACAAAACTTCTAAAACGCGGCCTAAGGTTTCCAAAAAGCATCCCGCCGCCGCCAAACGCCGCGCGCGCGCGCGCGCCGCTCAACCTCCACCTCCTGCTCAACCTCCTCGCCGCACCGATATGATCCTCGCAATGAACGATCCCTACATGCAGCAAATCATCGACGGCACAAAGACGTACGAGTTCAGAAAGTACAACATGGCCGGCATCCAGCGCATCTGGTTCTACCGCACTGCGCCTCACTCCGCCATCACGCACATCTGCCCCGTGAACCAAGCGGTCACGAGAAACCCTGGCGATGAGCCTCTTCCCGAAGATGGCTTGGGAAACAAGGAATACAATGACAAGGATCCGGATTACGATGGCTACGATTACGCATACCGCATCAACGAAGTGTATGAGATCAACGCTGAAGGGGGGCGAGGCATCACCTGGGCAATGATGAGAGATGAGCATGGCATGAAGATTGCGCCACGAGGGAGGGTTACGGTTCCAGAGAGTATGGCTACGCAGTATCGTCTGGAGGACCAGACCAAGATTCTATGAGCTGGGGGTTCCATTTGTTTTTACTTTGAATGAAGAGCGCGCTTGATGAATGTGCTAAAATTGACGTGTATCATGAACCTTCCTTCGTGACCGAACCGAAAGCCCCCAACCTACATGTGTTATTTGTACTTGAGAATTGTGGCTGGAAGCTTGGTCTTCCCACACCCATGTACATTAGATAAATAGTTACACAAGACACAACATTGTCAGATGACTAGTGGTATTACCGAATGAATAGAAGGAGAGCAAAGACTGTTACTCGGAAACACTCAATGTGCCTCAAGAACTGCCACGTAAGTTGTTCGTTGTGCTAATATATAAGAACGTTCATTCTGTCTCTTCATTTTTTGCTTAGGCGTATTCTCAGTACTTAAGCTGCGCGTGTCTAACCTGATCTGGAACCTCAAATTCATCATGGAGTACCATATTCCTATTGCATATGATCTTTCTTCTCATCATGCGCTTGGTGGTGGTTCATATGCCTTCAAAACCGGTTATCCTTCGTACCTCAAGACTCTGCTGGCAAACCCAGACCAACGAACCGAGGTTAACATTATAATCCAACCTAATTGCCAACCTCATATTGGAACTTTGTGCAGCCTCGGTCTTGCATTCATCATAGCTCGCCGCCTTATTGAAGAAGGGCTGGACGTTTCCGTCACATGTGATCTATGGGACCGCGCCAAAGGCGAGCAAACGACTATTGATGGGATCGTTTACCAGAAGAGCCTTCGTGACAAAGGAAAATTTCAGAAGTATCTTCCCAGTTACGTCGATATTATCAGCAAACTTTCCGATAAATACCGAGTTCACCATCGAATCCGAATGGAAGAGGAGTTTATGAGCAACCCCGAGATACCTAGCGTTCTTCGCGACATCGTTATCAAAAGAGACTTCTATGGCAAATTTCTGGCGCCGGAGACAGGATCCCTTGCTATACGGGCTTCCTGTCCAGAGTGTGGACTTGTAGAAAAGTACGGCACCAGAAACGTGTATTCAGACGACGGCTCAGCGGTCACATTCGAATGCCCTCTCCATGGAAGGTTCACCTGCAACATCCAGACAGAGAGTAACCGGTTCCAGTTCAATTGTCAACTTTTTAATCTAGTTCTCGGATTATTCTATGAAAGAACGCCTTATAACTGGATTGAGATTTGCGGGAGTGACTATGCAGGCTTTTGGCAAGAACAGCTTCTATGGCGATTTCTATCCAAGCCAGCAGTCATAGTCTATACGCCTCTCATATCAGATTGGTCTGGTTCCAAGGTTTCCAAGTCACTCTATCTTCAAGACACGGCATACCAGTATCTGCGTCAGTCTGGACAAGAGTATCTTCTGAATTATGAAATATGCTGCAAGGAGAAGAAGAATCTTGAGATTTTATGGAGAGAAATTGAACTTTGGGTCGACGAGCCATTTCGGCTCTTTCGTGGCTACAGTATCCACTACTTACATCTCCTGTTTGAAGGACGGAAGATGGAGCTTGGAACTATCCACAAAGAGGCACCACTGGCCTAAGAACATTGGTTTTATTGTTACTACAATAGTGTAGTATTAATTTGGTCTTATTTAATTCAAATCTTCTTTCTTTTGAGTGAAGTCCTCGCTCTTCGTTAGTTATTTTGTGATTTATCTGACCCAGTTATGTTCGCGTAATATTATGGCACTGTTCTGAGGACGGCGTTACGATGGGCATCCAATATTATTAGAACATGGAATCTGTTCTAAAAGGACAGCGTACATTGAAGGTTTGAGAGAATTTGTGCCCATGCAGCTCTGCGAACAATACCTTGTGTTGTCGATATCAATGTTCGTTGCTTAGTCTGTGATGTTCACAAACCATTCACTTTTTCTATTCCAGTATAAATCCACAGGTCTTCCCATTCAAAGCCATTTTCTTCTTCTTTCAACCCATTTCTCCTGAAAAGCGGGCTGGTTTGATTGAACTTCCTGGTCAGCTTTCTTTCGCAACCCGCAACAACCTACAGTCTCGAAACTTTTGATACTGACAACATTCACGTATTCATAACCTTGGCAATCATACATCTGCAGTCATGTCTCACCTTTTCTTCAATATGCGTCGTACCAACCGCGAGCTGGGCCCTGGTGGGGTGAAGCTCAAGGATATCGGCACTCCTGGCCGAGAGAACTTCGTTGAAGCCCTCGATGATTTCGAGGTGGAGTCTGACCGAGCTTCAGACCATCTGGATGGCAACGAGGGATACATCGACGTTCCTACTGTGAAGGCCAGTGATTACAACAAGGAGAAGAAGCGCAATGCTAAATTTGAGGTCAAGCCAAACCTGGAGATGAGCACACATCTCAAGGAAGCGATTAAGGACGAGGACTTCCTCACTCATACCGGGGTAGAACGACGCGCCATTGCTAAGAATCGTGAGATGGTGGAGAGTTGGATGACTGACGTCCCCGCCAAGACCGATTCTTCTTCTTCTATGAAAGGTCATGGCTCTAAGGCTTCACCTAAGCCTGACTCGACCATGCGAAGTGCCCCCGCAAAGAACGCACCTCCTCTGGAAACAACACCCATCGCGCCTATGCTTGTCGGTGGAGTTCAGTTGGACGCTGCGGACGTTGCTGCACTGTCGGCTACGGGTGTCTGGGGTAAGTATACCCAGAACGAATCCTCCAAGGTCAAGCCCAAGAAGTAGATGTCTTGCAAATGTGCTCTGGTTGATATTTGGAGCAGCTGCTTAGTGACAGCAGTACTGATGTCTTTCCTTAAGACGCCCTATGGTATGGATGAAAGATGTCTCGAGACTCGGCAGGATTAGTCTTGTTTGTTTGAGACTATGTTGGACTAGGGCAATGTGTGTCTTGGGAATGACTACAGAGTAAGCAAGTAGCATATTACTCGGAATTTGGTAGCAAGGAATAAATCATTGTACCAGTCATAATTATTAACATGGAGTCTGTGACGTCTATCTATCATGATTAAATAATTTCCCGATGCATAGTGGTTTCTGTTATGCAACTGCGCATATAAAAAGAGCTTCGCATAGGTTGTACCTCAGGTGATAGCAATCCTTCTAGTAATGGAGTCATGCCGAACAGATCCCTCCGCCATCCATCGGTTCATGATCCTTCCACCACCGAAGGAAAGCGCATTTATCTCCCTGTTTGATTCTCTGACGGGCAACACTTTGCACTCTGCTACCCTGAGCGACATGCCGCGAATCCTGTTCCCTGTAGGACTTAGAACATGATTTGGAGTTTTTCATAGCTAGTGTCATATTATCTTTCAATAACAGCGTGTACAATCTCTTTTCTTTTGGATAGATCAATCGGTTCCGCTCTGTGAACACTTACCCACTAAAGTTAATAACAAGTGCATGGTGCCAAGTGTCAAGTAGATAAAGTTTCCTTAGATGCATCTTAGGATAAATGCAAATATTAAAATTGTTAGGCTAAACGGAAACCCCCATAGAAACAACAAATAAGAGAGGTTAAGCTCTGAACCAACATCGATAGGGACTGGCATGATAATAGAACCAACATTAACGCCAATCACAAAATAACGCCTGTCACAAAGTGACAATCTTCATACTTGATCAGATCAGAAGAGCGTAATATCAGGTCCTTCCCAAATACTAGTTCGGCCTGGTACTGGACTTGAGAGACCCATGAAGACGTAAAAGCGGATTCTCGATGCCGCTACCAAGAGCATCAAACCCACCAGTCCCATCACTATTGATCTGTGCCCGGATAATGCTACCCAGGCGATCACGAAGTTTGGGACCCAATCTGTGATCAGCAGCAGCCATACCACCCAAGAAATTGCTAAACATGTTCATGAGAGGATTGAGTGATGCCGTCAAGTCAAGGCGAGCACCCAGCGCCTCCAGTACGTCGTTGACGATATCAAGGATTTCCTTGATGAGATCTTCGAGTAGACCAACGGCATCTGCGCGCTGTGAACTGGTTAATTTGAGATTTTTGGTGGTTGAAAGCCTGGTGAGAGCGCCGGACACAGCTGCGCGGATTTGATCAATTTCTTTGAGGACCTCGTCGGTGCCTTTATTGTGAGACTCCCTTCCGGCCTTGACTTGGAGGAGGGTTGCGTCTAGTATTCATTTAGTTGAGATTCATAATGATCAGCAGGAGAGAAACATACTGATTCTATTGCCGTGGACTGTGACCTGAGCGACAAGGCTATCCAAGGAGTCAACCAGGTCTTGGCCATTCTTGAATCCTGTTGATGAAGGCTTGTGGAATCTTCTTGAATGAGACGTCTTGGTTTTCTTCCTGGACTTTGTGGATGATTTGAGTGATGATTTTGACGACGACTTCTTTGGCTTTTTCTTCTTCGGCATGGCTTTAGTGCGTTTGACCTTGACGTTTGTAGTGGCCTTTTGTCCATTTTCACGATCGTGGTTGAGAGCGTCGACATCTACCTTGACGCTGGGAACGCCATCGTAGGGGAAGGTATAGGTGAGATGAGATTCTCGTTTAGTGATGGATTTGTCGGCAGCAGGTGCAGCGAAAGAGCTGGTCACCAGAGCTACAGCGGTAATCAGGAAGACTTTCATGATGATCAGATAGTAAACTATAAAAATTGAAGGTTCGTGTGATTTGGTATGAACATGTTGATCTGAAACGAAGGCGGCTTGTGGGTATTTATAAAATTCCTCTCAATCCATACATTCAGGGCAGGGCTGCCTCATGGGACGGTTGAAGTTACCGTCATTGTCGATCTCTTTTTCGATAAATTGGCACACGATACCATGACATAAATTTTTGTTGGATCAATGGTCAGTTTATAGCCACTGACGTGAATTACGTGCTTAGGAAGAACACTTGTGATGGGTTGAGCTCAAGTTTGTGTTTAAACCTTTGAGCTGGTATGAAGTTATCACGAACAGGTACAAGTGGCTTGCCGATCATACCCAAACAACCCACAAATGAAAAGATTTAAGGTTCAGGGTCATCGACAGATCCGGACAGACATCTCATTCCTTAGGAGCCGCAAGGCACACCAATCATATTTATGTGGATTGAGGCCCAGTATTGGTTGGCTGCTAATCAATTTTATACCAACCTCAAGGCGATATTTTGGTAAGGGGCAAAGCAGCAATCTGCAAAGTGCATTATTAGGGGCATATTTTTTATGCCTAGGTCTTAGGCTGGAGATAACTCCCTCTGATCCTATGAATTTGATTGGAGCACCCTTATCCGGCAGTTGGTGTGCCTTACGGGGTCCTATGCAAGGGATGGAAACCTGAATTTCGCCCTGTCAAGCGCTATTGCTTCAGTGTCTTAATCCCATGCTTCTGAGTGGCTCGAGAATAGGAAGATGCACCTCTAGTTTCTGTGAATATTCAGCCGCATCTGAGCCTCAATATAAGTCAAACCTTTGCAGCCTGGTTTCAAAATTACAGACTTACCTTACCATTATTTCCTTCAAACCTATCACCAGAATGAATAAACTAACGAATTCCCTCATTGATGGCACAAAACTACTTGCGAAGAAAGCTTGGGAGCGTCCTTCACTCGCTTATAAAAGCACTATTAATAAATGCACAGCCTTTCTGCGCGCTGTTGGACTTGGCATCATAACCATCACTCGCGGCCCCGAAAAACCCAAAAGATTATTCACAAATTCACGGAAAGTTGCCATTGCACGATGTGGAGTCCATATACTACCCTCATTTGTCTCGATCATGCTCATCGCCATGAACTTGAAGGGCTACTTTATCGGCGCGGAACTGCAGGGGTTCCAAGATGGTGACAGCATCAAGCTTGGTTTTCTGCAGATCGCCGCCAAGGTCCAAGAGCTCCTTGTAGTTGCGAGTCTATCTACTGTCATCTTTGATGTTTTGCGATCTGAGATGGTTTTCGGGCCAGGATTACCGCTGGGGCTGATGGGTGCTGGGTTCAAGTTCACATCTCTGAGGTGAGGGATTGACTATTTAGGCATGTGACCTGGCTGACCTTGTATAGCTTCTTCTGGTCTTCTGAATTCTTGGGCTCAATCAAATGCAACAAGCAAGTACCCTACCGTCGAAAGGTCTTGATTTTTGGATTATTGATTGTTTGTGGTGGTTTGGCTGTTTTTGCTGGCCCAACAAGCGCCGTGCTGATGGTACCACGAGAGCGGGACTGGAAGACAGGTGGTTGTTCTTTTTACCTCAATGGTCAGTAATCTATGTACTTGCAATACAACGGATCATCACTCATGGGTCGTAGGAAGCAAAGAAGAGATGTGGCCACAGCGCCCCGACTTGCCAATCCTGAACTGCAGTGGGTCTATCTGGATGAACAATTCCCGCTGCCTTGCAAACGGCTACCAGTCAATTCACGAAGTCTTTTCCAATAGAAGAGGAAACAGTCAAGCTGGGATATTAGCTTTGCAAATAGCGGATGGAGATCTCCGCAAGAATGTCCATGCACGTGTGCGAGAACCCGATTCACCATGGGTCGAAACATGGGCCTTTACTGCCCACGTCCCATCAGCCATCATGCAATCTGCCTCTTTTGCATTGTGGGTATTGGCGCTCAACTATCTCATAAGACTTGCAGATTCAATCATGAGCCCGAACCCTACGCTTCTTGGCTACAGCTCCAGCCGTACAGCCAGTCTTGAAGCAGAACTACCAACTGTGAGGGTTGTCTGTAACGACGAGATCATTCTGATTGAGAAGAATGCTACTTTTGTGGAAGGCAAATTTCCCATGCTTCCTGAGTACAGCATGAGGTGGGGAAAACCCCCATCAGAGGGCGAGTCCATGGCCTCGTTTGAAATAGTCGACGTGACTAGTGTGGTTCTTGCTATGATGAATACCCCTTCTCAAACGTCTATCGTGGCGAAACCTATTGATCTCCCCCCTATGCCAGAACAAGCGAGCTCTATCGGGGTTATACTCCTTAACTCTGAGGATACAAACGCAAGCAGGTGGATGATGCAGGGGTGCTCAGTTGATGCGAGATGGGCTAAGGGGAAGATGGAAGTCACCGAGAATTACATGAGCGTCAAGTATGACTTTGGCGTGGACCAACCTCGATCTCTCGTCGATAGCGAGGTTGGGGCTACCGAGTTTGGATGGGGAGGCTTCGCACCACCAAAAGACGGAACTTGGAGACGCATCAACGTGTCTGCTGAATGGCTTGATGCACTGAACCCAGAGATACTTCGCAACGGCCAAGATGAATCGCACCGAGAAAGTAGACGGCAGACGACGATAGAAAGTATTGTTGAGGCCAGCACCCATGGTTCGCTTGGTGATCAAGAATCCACTTTGCTCAGGGAACTGGCCTTGGCTGTTACTATTGTTGACGGTCTTTCGCGCTCATCGAGTTATCTCACCACAAACTACAGCTCCATGTTCGAACCACTTGTCTCAGATCCGTGGGATAGGGTTTCAGCAAGATCTCTGGTCCGCTTAGGTGGTCCCAAAAACATCCCAAAAGCGAGAAAAGGACTCAACAACGCCGAGCTCCAAATGCAGATGCGATTACGCGGTTATGCCATGTGTGCTTTCGGATGGTTCGACTATTTCTGTATCGCTGTGTTACTAACTCATGCTGTCATCGCCCTCGCACACTCAATATGGATTTTTTGGCGCAAAAGAACGAGTGACGCCTGGGAGAGCATTCCAGAATTAATGGCACTTTGTCTAAACTCAGAACGCCCAGACCTGACTGGCGAAGACGGGCTGTCCAACACCTCAGCAGGAGTCAGAACCTGGGTGCCAACTAAACAGGTTGGCTGGGTCGAGGCTTATAAGACAAGGGATGAAGCCTGTGCCATGGCGGGCAGCTCAGTTGATAGTCGCGAGCAGTTACAGCTAAGATTTGGTCGAGGCCGCCACATCACGGTGACTGGAAGGGACGATCAGTTTCAGGCCAAGGTTGAGCATGAATATGGGGCGTTCTGATACTTGGAATGGTTTGTATTAAAGGCAACTAAACATCGTGCGTACGGTTGTACAGGGCATACGTAACTGTAGATACATGGAAGAATAGTTGACTTATTAAGCATAAATCAGGGAGCATACGTTAATAATTGACATTCTGCGAAGATGATAAAGGCGGTTGGTTGATTATATCAATGTTATCGTTTAGCGATACATAGTGATGAGGGGCGGATATGGGACAAGGAGTGTGAGAAGCGACAGAACTTGAGCCATAAGAGAGCTATACTACCAGCCACAATGATACGAAATAAAAAGACGTGTCTTAATAACTTTGTTGCACCCAAGACAAAAAGGATAATACAACTAGAACATGCACCAGGCAAAAGGAAGGGTCTGGCCGGGGATTGAACCCGGGACCTCTCGCAAGCTAAGCTATAGGGTTTTCCCTAAGCGAGAATCATACCACTAGACCACCAGACCGATCAAAGTTAAGATTAACTTATTGTGGAATCATTGATTGGAGTGGCGGAAGTTGCATTTTATCAAGGGTGTCGTGAAGCGAAAAGAATCAACTTCAGGTATCGTGAACTTGCATACAGGGTAAGTAAGAGACTGGTAGATTACTGATGCAGCTGTAAGCTGACAGACTATCAGGGTGCATTGATTCGCATTCGGAATAACTTGATTTGCCGCCCGATAATTCCGAGCTTAAACACTCACGCGACACTTTAAACCAGACAGGCAAAACATCAGCATTACCTACAGTACCTTTACTAACGGTCCGTCGGGGATTACCCGCTCCTCAAAGTTGAGACACTCCTTAAGTGGTTTTTGTAAATATGATAAAAATATCCAAACTTTTTAAATATCCTGAGTTTTATTTATATCCCGAGTCATATAGAGTATCCTCAAAATTAAAAAAAAAGAAAATACAATATGAGTTCATATTCTCTTTACTTATTTTAGCTACTGGAACTACTCGGGACCTTGTCTACTTGTGAGGCTGAAATGGAATGATTCACAGTCAGCGTCTGCCTTGATCTCATGCATAGGTTGCCTCAAACAGACTTTACCCTATCACAGTCCTTAGATTCTCATAAATATCCACTTTTGGGGCTGAGCATAGAATCATAGGCTTTCAAGATCGCTGCTGATGAGGGGTCGAGTCATCAGTGCATACCTGCCTTACTACGGATATAGGGTTATGCTTCTCCCCTGTCTACCTATTTCTAACCGTCCATGCCCAAGTAAGAAACCTCAAACATTGCCATCTCATTCATCTCGCTACATATCTGCCTACACACATTTCATTCAAAGCCTTCACCTACGTTTTAAATTACAAGACTCATCCCGTCCTAAGGGACATAAGATCTTACCCCAGCATGACCATCGACCAGGATCCCGTGCTCACAAAGCTGCAAGAGCTTTCTATATCAGAGCCCATGGAAAATGGCAAAGGCCCACCAGATCTGGATCATCTCGCCGCATCGGGCCTCCTCTCAGAACGAGAGAGCGAGGCGTGGCAAAGAGCGATAGAGAAGGTCGTTCGATGCGTTGTTTCTGTCAAGTTCTCACAACCATACTCGTTTGATACGGAAATTAGCAAGACAAGCGAGGCTACCGGATTTGTTGTTGATGCCGAAAGAGGTCTCGTTCTCACAAATCGACATGTTGTCGGTCCTGGACCCTTCTCAGGATACATTGTCTTCAACAATCAAGAAGAAGTCGATACATACCCTATTTATCGTGATCCTGTTCATGACTTTGGCTTTCTCAAATTTGACCCCAACGCGGTCAAGTACATGGACCTCATCGCCATGGAGCTTCGACCCGATCTCGCAAAGGTCGGCACCGAGATCAAAGTCATCGGCAACGACAGCGGCGAAAAGCTTGGTATTCTATCCGGCTTCATCAGCCGACTCGATCGAAATGCCCCTATCTATGATGGGTACATGGACTTCAACACCTGCTATTTTCAAGCCAACGCTTCAGCCTCTGGAGGAAGCTCAGGGAGTCCCGTTGTGAACGTCGACGGACATGGTATCGCTCTTCAAGCTGGTGGGCGTACTGACGGCTCAACTGACTACTTCCTTCCCCTCGATGGTCCATTACGCGCATTGAAGCAGATCCAAAAGGGCGACAAGGTAACCCGAGGTGAGATTCAGACTGTCTTCAAACTTAAGCCTTTTGACGAATGTCGAAGACTGGGACTCTCTCCGGAATGGGAGAGTCTTCTTCGAAAGTCTTTTCCGGGAGAGAACAATGTGATAGTCGCCCTGGATGTCCTTCCAGAGGGACCATCGGACGGGAAGTTGAAAGAAGGCGACATTCTCATCAAGATCAACGGAGAGCTCGTCACCCAATTTCTCCGTCTCAACACCATCTTTGACGACAACATTGGCAAGACAGTTCGCATTCTAGTCCAACGGGATGGTCATGATGTCGAAGAGAACATCTTGGTCCAGGACCTATGCGAAATCACGCCCGATCGCTTCGTCACCGTTGGTGCAGCTTGCTTCCACGATCTCTCATACCAAGTCGCCCAACGATACGTCCTCCCTTGCCGTGGCGTATACGTCAGCAAGTCTGGTCCATTCCATCCCACGCATGATAACTACATCATGGTCGATAGCGTGAACCACAAAAAGACGCCGAACCTCGATGCCTTTGTGGATGTTTTGAAAGACATCCCTGACAGAGCTCGAGTGGCCATCAAGTTTTGGTATGTTTGGGAACGACATACTGTTCGAACAGCTGTTGTTCCTATCGATCGACATTGGTTCCAGCGGATGAAGATGTTTACGAGGAATGATACAACGGGTGTCTGGGACGTTGAAGTCCTTGCGGAGCCCTTGCCTGCGATTAGACCGCCTCCGCTGAGCGCATCTTTCGACTCGCTTGAACATATCCCGCTTCGAGAAGTTGCAGAGATTGTGAGGAGCTTTGTTCACATCAAGTTTTCTGCGCCAGTTCTTATCGATGGACAATCCAATCGCGTCAAACTCGGAATGGGTCTTGTTGTTGATGCTGATAGAGGTTATGTCATGATCTCCAGAACTGTCGTGCCGACCAAGCTTTGTGATATTGAGCTCACATTCGCCGATTCAGTTTTGGTCCCTGGAAAGGTCGTTTTCCTTCACCCATTCCATCACTACGCCATCATTCAGTACGACACCAGCCTTGTAGATGCACCCGTCAAAAGCGCAAAGTTCAGCACAGAACCTATAAAACAGGGCGCATCGACCTTCTTCGTTGGGCACAATGACTGTGACGAAATGGTGTATGCTTCAACAGCCGTCACAAAAGTCATTCCCCTCGAACGAGAACCCCCAAACCCACCTCGGGGCCGCCCCATCAACGTTGATCGAATTGACGTGGAGACAAGAATCGGCAACCACTGCGGCAGTGGTGTTCTGATTGGCGAAGACGGGATTGTTCAGGCACTCTGGGTTGTGTACGAAATGGAAGACCTCGATGAAGCTTGCTTTGGACTCAGCTCTCAGGCCATCGCTCCCATTGCAGAAAGACTACGTCAAGGAATCGTCCCAAGCCTTCGCAGCCTTTCCGTAGAGCTTGAAGCCATCACCATGATTGAAGCTCGAGTCATGGGCGTCTCAGAGGAGTGGATTGCGCAAGTTCAGAGCAAATCCTCAGACCGCCGACTATTCATGGTGAAGCGAGGCTCAAGCGGGCTACCCGACCGACTTCATGAAGGTGATGTTTTGCTTTCGCTGGACGGTAAGCTCGTCACTCAACTCTCCGACGTGGATGTCATGTACTGGAAGGAATCCCTCGAGGTCGTTGCTGTTCGAAACGGCGAACAGATTAGCTTCAAGGCCCAGACGGTCTTGGAGGATGAGTTTGAGACCTCACGAGTCGTCAATTTCTGTGGCTTGACCGCCCAGAAGCCTCACCGTACGGTGAGACAGTGCATCAAGAAGCTGCCAAGCGAAGTGTACATCACGAGTTGGTTGATAGGGTCGCCCTCCAATTTGTACAATGTCTATGCGACGACTTTCATTACCCACATTGATAACAATCCCACGCCTGACTTGGAGTCGTTGATGAAGGTCATTGCCAAGATCCCCGATAAAACATACTTCAAGATCAAGATGACGGATTACTCCGGAAGTCCTTCCGTTGTAACTATCAAGAAGGATGAGCGATATTTCCCAACTGCGGAGTGGGTTCGCGATGATTCACATGCTGAAGGATGGAAGAGAATTACATATGAGAATGGAGAGATTCTGCAGGGCGAGGGACTTTATGGCATCTCACTGTGAGGATGTCATATTTGTGACCAGAAGCAAATAGCGTGTAATATAATTATCTCCTGTCAATAAGCCTAAGAATATTATAATTCGTCTCTTAACTTATATTTCTATATAAAAGATTGCTTAAGACTATTTACCTTAGCTATTAAGTTTTAAAGCTTTATAAAACCAAGGTAAATTATCCGAAAGGCATTATAATCTTTTTAAATATTGAGTAATATTACAAAATGGTAAAGTACATACTGAAGTCAGTCTTCGTTATATAACTTAGCAGTACGTAGCTACGAAAAGCCCAAAGCCTTTATACTTGCTCATTCTCGAATGTTCTGTAGGAGCTACATAATGACTCAACCAGTTGTGACTTTAATATTCTTCATGTCCAAGTTTGGCTCCGATCCTTAAACTCGATGATCCTGCACATTATTATTGGTGCAAAGACACTAATAGAAGTTTACCACATTGGTAGTTCCTCGTTCAAACTTGCGGAACCTCGCGTCTGGCCCTCACTGCGGCCATCATAACCTCCCAGGCCGCATCATCCTTCTCGGTTGGCACTTCCCCTAGACTATCAATCTCTTCACTGTCATATTCCCTGCCACTTTGCGGGAACCATGTGCGGCTTTCGTACGAAATATACTGCATCCGGTGAAGTATCTCATCTTCCATCCCCGAACCATTTCTGTATTTTCCCGACGCCCAGACTTTTGGTCCATCACCGCGATCGATGTAACGTATAGGGGCGGGACAGGCAAAGTATCGGTGTTGGTTGTTACCATGCCGCTGATATAAGACTTTTCTGTATGCTGGCTTGTTGACGTTTGCATAATCAGGATCCGCTATGATCGTCTCTACAGTGTCGCTTGGCGGGCGCTCTGGACTATGGCCGAACTTCAATACCTTGAGTCCCTTCATGGAGTCTTTCCATTGAGAAAGTATATGATGCCACCTGATCGGGTATCTGCGTGTCTCGTCGTCAGAATCTTCTGATATCACAGCCTTATAATCTGCTCCATAGGCCTGAATCCCGCACTCAATTGCTTCATAAAGAATAGGACAGTTATCGAGATACAGTTCCTCGAGTCCTCCACTGCCATTCTGCTTGCCGACTTTGGAGAACCACTCAATCTGCCACTCATGAGAAAAAACATAGTTTCCAAGGGCAAGAACCTTCAGCTGGGGAAAAGGCGCGTCCCCGCCGATGCGGCGAAAGTCCATGATGGGAAACCAGCCCCAGTAATCACGAAAGTACAATGACAAGACTTTCAAGTGCTCGCTGAGGTTAGGAGATAACCATGTCTCGTGTAGAGAACCAAAGAAGATGTACTTCTCTTCATTGTAGACGGCAAACTCGAGCGAACATTCGTTCTCTTCTCTTGCCACCAAGACTTTGAAGTCGACAAGCGTAGGGAGAGAAATGACTTTCTTCCAGGCCTCTGAGGACTTGATGTTGTCATCGTCATAGTCGGCCAGATTACTGATTGTCAATTCCTTGAGCTGCAATGGCGTATCATTGGTGAACTTGAGATCCTGGTCGCTGTAGTCAAACTCCTCTCGTTGGTGGACGTAAAAGTATGTACCCCTCATCTTTTGATCAATCTCGAGCTGCTTCTCCAACGTCCACATGCCCGCAACACAGTGAAGAATGGTATCCAGCACGCGATATCGGAACTCCCAAGATTCTTCAATAACTCGACCATCCCGCTCTAGTGGACCGCAATGTTCTTCAAATCGTATATGAAGCGCCCCAATATTTGTGAAGCATCTCAAATGAGGCAGAGCATTCATCATGGCCTTGGGAAATTGATACTCGTCATTCATCACGTATGCAAAGTCCAAGTCGATGTGCGTGTCGATAGTAATCTCGCGGACCAGACTTCGCAGCCTGGGAGATTTTGCGATATGGAGAAATCGCTCCACTGAATGGGGTCTGAATGCTTCGAGACGCAAGCTTTTGTATTTCCGGGGGAGGGCAATGTCGTTTAGCCTTCGAGAAGTGAGGCGGAGGTTTCCCAGGCTTGGTGGTGCGAGATGGGAGCATATGTTGTCCCATACTTCAGTGGCGAGTTTTGAGTCGCCAGAAGACATGATGATGGGCCGGCCAATGAAGATTATATTGATGAAGCTCAATGATTCGAACAATTGTTGAAGCTATTTAGTGGACATTGTGTCAAAAGCCAGGTCTTATATAAGTCATTGTCTAGCCCCAACCAACCCCTGTAGATGGGGCTGGTGCCTAAATTCAGCAGGCAGTTAAGCAGAGAGGACCCTACATCATTAGAGTAATCGTCCCATCAGGGTATTTTCTGCACGATAACCGTGAAATGAAGCCATCCCAGAAGGATATCAAGACGAGACGCCCACTGACTTCAGTGGTATGACTCTGCACTGGCTCTTGGCGCGACTGATAAATAAGATAGGAACTTTTCCGACATGGATGGCTTTCTTGGACTTTTACACTCAACTACTAGGCTAACCGGGCTCATGATCAATTAACACTTTTTATGTGTTCTTTATCAAGGTTCAGGGCTTAAAGAGCCCTTTATTCCCAACTTAGATAATGAAGTAGATCAATTTACATATGAAAATGGAGAAGATACAAAGATGCGGCATGGATACAAACCATGACGGAAACTTGACAGCAAGTGACCTAACAAGCATACCGATGTTCGTCTTTCTAGTAGTAGGACACTTTGTTCTGTTGCGCATAGGGTCATGATGACAAACCTCAACACCGGTTATCAGCCACTAGTTTTTCGGTCAACACTACTCCGTACTTCGGATATCATGATCCAGCACGACACAGTTACAATCTAACCAAGGCATTAAACAAAAACACCAAGCCAGATAATCAATCCTTCATTCTCATATCTGACTTATCCAGACAATTATTGCTAGGTTTATCATCACCTGATCAGTTGATCATCGGAGATTACCCAGTAGAGGTGATAATAAACACTCTGAACCAGAGCAAACCCCAATCCATCTCTTCGTTATAGCAAATCGCACGAATCAGAACAACAAACTCTGTACTGCGGGGGTTTAACGACACTTCCAAAGGCTAACCTCAAAGCAGTAATATTAGTCTTAAATTGCTTCTAGAATCTAGTCCGCCAAACTTGTGGCACACAGAGTTTACAAGATCGCGCTGACATGTGCTGGTCTGGAACCTGATCGTCTTCTTGCGGGCGCAGAGTCTGGGGTAGACCAATGGTATTACGTTTTGGTGTGACGCTCGCGAGTAATATCAATCAAGGACAGGATGATATGTATCAATGATGCGTATCTTAACCGCCAATCGATTCGTCGAAAGTGCTGCCTTCGTTTAGTCTACCGTTGAACTCTTAGACTAGCCTTAATTGAGTGAATGGACGTTGGCTTTTACCCGGCGGCATATACAAGTCGTGCACTTCGCTCTTCAATGTCCAGAAGGCCATGTGCTTTGGTATAGCTAATAGACTATCAGAAACAACACAATGCCAGGCCATACACATGATTCCCAAGGAGAGGGTCATCTCCGGCCTCGGCTATCAAAGATCACCATGGTAGCCATGACCTTTGCCATTCTCAAGTGCGTCGCTCCCACTTCTTCTCATGACCATGTTCTGATGCCAATTACAGCACCTGGATTTGTCTAGCTGGAAGTTTGTCTCTTGTTCTTCCTTCTGGTGGTTCTGTTGCGTTCTTGTATGGATTCATCTTTTGTGTTTTGTGTAACTTTGCCCTCGCGGCGAGTCTTGGTGAGCTGGCAGCGATCTGGCCAACCGCTGGTGGTCAGTATCATTTCCAGTGGGCGTTGACCTCTGAGAAGTGGAGGACGGTCATGGTGAGTGCTGAAACTGCTGTGTGATGTCTTGGGAATTGACGAAAATGCAGAGTTTCGCAGTTGGCTATATCAACATTTTCGGCTGGTTGACTCTCGTTACGACGGAGGGCTTCTTTGCAGGTATGTTCTCGTTTGATCCTGATAAGACATAGGTTGACCTTTGTAGCACAATTCATTTCCGCAGCATGCGTGGTTGCTTCCAATGGAAACTACGTCGTGGCAGCTTGGAAGACATATCTCATATTTATGGCGGTTCTCACTTTCGGGACTTTCTCCATGACCTTTGGGAATCGAATTCTAGGTGCTTGGAACAATCTCGCTCGTAGGTCTTCAGCATCGTTTGATCACATGTCTCGACTGATTATTCGTAGTGTACTGGTCCATTCTTAGCGTCTTCGTCGCCAGCGTCGTCCTTCTCTCGACATCCGATAAAACAGACCCCGAATTCGTATTTGCTACGTTTGCGAACGAAACAGGATGGAATGACGGAATTGCATGGATCTTGGGTCTTCTTCAGTCAGCTTTATCACTCATCGGATACGACGCTGTGCTACACATGACAGAGGAGATGCCTACACCCTCCCGGGATGCTCCTCTAGCTATGGTCTACGCTGTTGGTGTAGGAGGAACCACGTAAGTCAACGTGGCCATGCGGAAAGATGCGTGCTAATGATAACAGCGGAACCATCTTCATTCTTGTTATGCTTTTCTGCATCACTGATCTATCAGGCATCGTAGCCACATCAACCGGCATGCCCATCGTCGAACTCATCCTCCAAGCGACCGGAAGCCGCGCCGGTACGACATTCCTTACACTGATGCTTGCAATTTGCTTCATCCACGGAACCAACGGCTCCATCACCAGCGCAAGTCGTCTTTTATATGCCATGGCTCGTGATAAGGGCACTCTGTATCACGACTACTTAAGCCATATCCATCCGAAGTGGGAAGTGCCTATCAGGACTATTGTTCTTACGTGGGTCTTCAATGCTATCTTTGGACTGTTGTACCTGGGGCCAACTGTCGCATTTAACGCGTTCATTTCTTCGTGCACGATTCTTCTTAATATGTCGTATGCGATCCCCGTCTTGACACTTATTATTCAGGGAAGGGATATCTTGAACAAGTACCAAACTACGGATACGCCTTGGAGGTTTGGAAAGGTCCAAGGTCTCATTCTTAATTACGTTGCGGTTCTCTACGTCTTCATTACTTCAATTGTGAGTCAAGTTGTCTACCAAGTTGAAAAGCTCTAACATGATCTAGTTCTTCTGCTTCCCACCCGTATTGCCAGTTGATGCTAGCTTAATGAGTAGGTCTCGCCCGTCTTCCGCTAGGTTCATTCTAACACTTGAACTCAGACTATGTCTCAGCCGTCATAGGCATATTCGCCATTTTCCTTACTGGATATTGGATCTTTTATGGAAAGAAGACATTTCAAGGCCCCGTGAGTTTTATGCCTGCCTCTTTCGTAGATATTTCTAACAATTTGGACAGGAACTTGATGTCATTTTGGGAGAAAGGCCGGAGCTTGCCGAAGTCACCGACGAGTTGGCGATGGAGGAAAAGAAGATAGAAAGCCCGACAGAATTATATAAGTAGATTGCGCCTTGCGTTATTGAGATCTGTATTTGATGCTATATGGCCATGTGTTGTGAGATTTGTCTACTCCACGTCTCTGGATCGGATATGTGCCGAGACCTGATAACTGGGCTTGTCTAGTTGGACTGGAGTACGCGTACTATCCTGTCCTGACTCGCCATATGCAGCCCAACAGCGCGGAACTCTCCGAGCGATCTAGTGAGGGTGCAGGCATCGTCGCCGACAGTGTTATCACTTATCAGTCACCTTTCCAGCTCTCAGAACAGACTTCAGAACTCTCCCAGATCGTGAAAGAAATCGACAGCTCAATCTAGAGATGCTTTTGGGACCTTCTATAATGGCAACTTGCTTATCGAGACATGACATATTGTCAAATACATTCATGCATGCATGGATACGCCGAGATCCGCTGTGAAGTACGGATATAAGCACAGTGAGTGAATGCCTCCTCACCCCAGCTCAGTTTTGCGGAGACATAATCGGTTTTCAGCGAATTATAATCCAGATTACCAATCCCACTAAACCAATCTTATCGCGGTACTTGTATCTCAACTTCTGCGGGGAAGAGGGCGCCTCAACTTCTTAATCCTTGACTCCATCCACCCATCTACCGATTGAGCAGGTTTTTCAGCTCAGCCATCTATATCTGCCCCGTAAACTTTCTTCTAGAGTATAAAATAGTCATGGAGTCGGCAGAATCGAGTGCCAGGCCCACCACCAAACGAAAGTTACCCGTCCGATCAAGATCCGGATGCTTGACATGCAGGACCAAACACGCAAGTCAATCTCCTCTCGGTAATACAAGAGTGATCATTAACTGACATGCATGCCAGCTCAAATGCGATGAAACAAAACCCGAATGTCAGGTCTGCATATCACGAGGCGTTCAATGTGGAGGTTATCAACGCGGTTTGAGATGGTCTACCAAGCACGAAAAACCAACCGAGTTGGCTGAGCACAAGTTTAGAACCTCGCCCACGCAGCCGTGTTCGACAAAGAAGCGACGTGGTAGACCGCCGAAACGACAACTCGACTCTTCATCTACGGCATCTTTCACTACGGCAGCATCTGTGTATAGCACCAACGATGCTAATCAGGGATTGTTTGGGGAGTTCATGATTAATTCACAGCCCTTGGAAACTCAACAACATGTCGAGCTTGCGGAACCACAGACGACTTCGCCAACCAATGACCTCTTGCCTCAGTTTCCGCTTGATCTACCCGTTGAAGACCTTCCGATTGGAGAGTTTGAATGGGCGCCAGATGCATTGGACTTGACGACACCAACCTTTGAGGACTTTCCAAATACCAACACAGAACTCGCCATGTTCCCAGTTCAGCCAAACTTTTCAACGCTGTTCATACCACCACCCATCACCGATCTCTCCACACAACTCGTTGAGTACTGGTTCCGTGATATCTGCTCTCTATGGTCTCAGTATGACTCACCCACCAACTCAAACCGCATGTTGGCCACTACGCTCTGGTCCACTTCGGAGGCTGTCTCTACCAGTCTTCAAAGCATGTCGTCAGCATATCTCTCCTCCAAGATGCCTCACATGAAAAAGACATCAATCTCTATGATGAAGAACGCAACTGATGTCATCGAATCGGAACTACGCCTTGTCAAGTCATCACCTAATCTCGATACTGTGCCTATGGGTCTAATCTACGGCCTCTTCTGTATAGGGACGAGTATATGTTGGCTGAACGCGACGCAACTGGGTATACCGTTTCTTCGAGAAGCCAAGGCCCTTCTTCATCGGATAAACAAACAAAAACGTCGCCTCTCGGACGAGGAGCGAAAACTACTGAATATCTTTAACAAGAGCTGGACGTACTGCGAGCTTCTGCTCTCTGTCGTTTCAGACACGAACCCTTACACCATGTATGAGGCTGAAGAGGTCGATGATATTAGCGTGGACGAATATCCTACAGCTGCACCAACCGAACCTATCGTCGATGACATGCCGCATCCTTGGACTGGTGTTTCCAACACAGTTTCGCGATTACTAACGCAGACATTGAGACTATGTCGTAATTATCGCTACCATGTTAAACATCCCGGACCTTTTGTAACACGCGATCATGCCACTGCCCTGAATATGATTGAGGAAGCCAAGGCATTGGAGGAGAAGCTGTTGGGTTTAGATTTTGAGTCTGCTCCTGCGAATACAGAAACCGGAGACCAGAAAACGCCATGTCGCCATCTTGTCAACGTCGCTGAGGCCTATCGTCTCGCTGGTCTAATCCATATCTACCAGACCTTTCCGGAATTGGTGCTTCTGAGATTACCTGATACTCTCTCAGACCCAGCAGATGTGCATATTCCATGGGAAGAATGCATTACGCCGTTGAGTCTTCGATTGACAAGGTTGCTTCAGCAGCTTCCCGCAGATTCTGGTAGTAAGATGACCCAACCTCTGCTCTGTATTACAGCCAGCACCGGATTACGCTTCGAGCCCGCCGAAATTGCATCTCTGAGTCCCGAATCTCAAGTCCCTCTCGCGACACCATCTCCCTTCGACCTCGGCAGCACGGAACACTGCGGTCTGTCAGATTACATCGGACAACTCATCCAAGCAGATGAAGACATCGATCGTTTGTCTACTTCGGCGGTTACCGACTCTCGCCTGAAAATTGTTGATGCGCGATGCTTCATCGTAAGCCGGCTCGATGTATTGGAGACGCTTTTACCACCAAGGCCGATTGTTGTCGCTAAGACCTTGGTACAAACGATTTGGAATGAATATGATAAGGAGAAGCCAGGGGCAGCGACTGTGCATTGGATTGATGTCATGGAAGAGAATAATTTGCGATCTTTGTTTGGATAGGTTGGATAGTGATACCCGGTTTGAGATAGCTCTAAATTGACAATACCTAGCACCTTGCTATTATTTTCATCGTCTTATTCTAGTAGCATCTGATCATCACGGGTAATAAGAAACCGTCTTGACACTGAAGATCCTATATCTACTCATGCTTCTATATACTTCCGGCTAGATATAAGCCCTAAAGCTCGAGATTATATATACATCGAAAGTCAAACGTTTCCCTAATGGTACAGAGCAGTGGTCATCGTTACTTCTGTGCCCAAAATCACTTAGATGGTTCCGAAACCGGCACTGCCAGCAAGACCAGTGACTGAAGAAGCAGGCTTCGCTGCAGCAGCCTTTCCACCGAAAGAGCTGAAGAAGCTAGAATCAGTGCCGGAGAGACTACCAGAGTTGTCGTACTTGTTGACTTCGCAAGTATGACCAACGCCGTTGGAGCAGGCAGCGTTGGCGGAAGCGTCAGGGCTAGCAAAGATGGCGCCAGTGGAACCCTGCTCGATAGCGGCCTTGACGTCCTGGAACAGGTTACCCTCAGCGAGAACCTTGGCCTGGTCGCTGGTCTCGAAGGCGTGGCCGGAGTTACCCTGCCAGTAGTTGTTGACGGCGTGGAGGACGGTGTTGCCGGCGACCTTGGGGGCACGACCGGAGGTCTTGACGATGTAGTTGTTCTTGAGGGTGACCATCTGTCAAGTGTTAGTGTGAGTGTCTTTGGAGGATTTGGTTGGTGAATCTTACATCGCTGGAACCAGTGAAGTACATGGACCAGTACTGGTGTCCGTCACAGGTAGCAGACCACTTGCTCTCGCCGTTAATGTGGCAGTTGGTGATGGAAACTCGGTTATCGGCGTTGGTTCCAAGGACGATGTGCTGGCGGCCGATGTTTGAGGTTGTCACATGATCAATCCAAACGAGATCTGATCCATCGACTTGGATGGCATCTCCTCCCCAGACGTATTGAGGGTTCAACTCGGTGATGTGGATATTCTGAATGATGATGTTCTTGGCGCCCTTGATGTACAGACCCTTGCCCTTAATAACACCATTGGAACCGATACCAACAATAGACTTGTCCGAGTTAACAGTAATGGGGTTCAAGCCAGCCTTATCGTAAGTAACATCGACCTTAGGAGCTGAAGCCTGATAGTTGTTGCACCAATCATCCTTGTTGATAGCCTGCTGACAGCCCGATCCAGTACCCCAAGGAGCACAGCCCTGCTCAGAGGCAGTTCCCTCAGTACCGGTAAAGTCAAACTCCTTGTCGAGGAAGATAACACGGGTGGTAGAGTCACCAAGCATAGAGACCAGCTCATCAGTAGACTTGGGGTAGGCTCCCTCGGCGTTACCACCTCCGGTAACCTCAGCGGCGAAACCCTCAGGGGTGCCTTTGACGCCAGCGGCAGAAACATTGGAAACCAGCGCAGCAATGGCCACGGAAAGAATAGAGAGGGACTTCATTGTAGAGAAGGAAAAGAACGTGTAGCGAAAACAAGAACGAACGGACAAACGAATAAGCTGAAAACGAAATACATCATTGGAAGTGGGGGAGCCAACGAATATATTTATTTCAGGCTACTCTTGGCATTGTTTGATCTCAATCGGCGGAGAATTGTTCACTGCTACAATCATTATTCCAAAATTCCTCCGTCCGCGTTGCTACTGTCAACTTGAAACTTTTGACAGGCGTATGTCAACCCAGTCGCAAAGACCCCAGGTCCCACCAAGGGCTTTATACTGTGACTATTGGCGGAATTACGGCAATACGGTTTCCGTGGAACTTCGGCAGAATTCAAGGATGTGAAACTTGGGCGACATGGTTGGCTTTAGGATTAAAGGATAGGTCTTTTGTGGAGAACGTGTTTCAATGTCTTGTTATTAAAACAAAGGAAACAAGCTTTTTTTTTGGCACATACGACAGGTCTTGTCAACGGTTAGAAATATGATAAGGCAAGGAAAAAGTGAGGGTTTTGATCTAGAGTTGACTAACTGACTGATCTTCATTTGAGCCTCATGTCATCCGGGATCATAGTCCCGAGTTAATTCAATGTCACCCACAACAATTCTTCACCGCACGGATCAAGGCTTAATCAATGTGGAACCTTAGAGCTGTGGAGGCCCATTCATTTGTTTGTTTACGAAGCCCGAAACTTACTAACTTGTTTATCCTGGAGTCGCAATTCAAGATGAACCCCCCTCGAGCTGTTGGTTTCACATAGAGAGCATTTGCTCATGACTCTTGACGTCAGTTATTGGTTTTTTTTGTATTAGTCATGGATGGAGGTTTTAACTCTCTCTGAATTGCAGCTACTAACATGGGCAATCTAATCAATCGGCTGGTCATTACGATCAGCGTGGTGGGTAAACACTACAAAATCCGGATCTGGCTCGCCAAACGATGCTTATCGTGACTGTGGCCCAATTATATCAAGCGCTCTCCGGAAATCCTAGGCAGCGTGAGTCTGATGGTATATTGTTAGTAGAAATCAGATCTCCCTTCCAGGGCTTGCCGTTCAGAAAGAGAGGGATCCAAAGTAAAGGTCTGGACCCTGATTCGTAAGGCTAATGTATGAGGGATTCTTACCATAAGCACCGGTCCATGGACCATTACTTTTCCTTCATTTCATATTGTATGTCCATCGGGAAGCTACCATAAAAGGGTTGTATGTTATCTTGTCTTGGGTGGACCACAAACCTTCAGCTCTATATCAGAGGTGAAAGACATATACTGGTACACGTACCGCTAACCTGTCAACATCTTGCCTATATGATGCTATAGATAGCTTTGTATTGGTTATTTGTGTTTTCTGTTGGGAACTGGCGTCATGCTGTGCATCCACTTGAGTGGTTGTCTCTATACAAAGGGTTCGACTGGTTACGCATGCCAATCAAAAAAAGGACACGATCCTACGCCATCACAGATATATCAAGAGTTGTGCATCTTACGAATGTGATGCTATTGTACTTGGCTTTGGATCCCTTCAGACAGAATTTCACGGGTCCTTCACAATAGCTAAGATAGCCGAGATGTGCAATCAGCCATATCATCGTGGGTCTGAGATCACAGCTCCATCGTGACGATCCCAAAAGCCCTACCAAATGGCGTCGAGATCGTAGATTGAGCGCATATCACAATTTCCCAGCTGCAGATAAATCCGACACACGAGGCAATCACTGAAGGTGATTCTTTGAAGGTCTGGCAAGGCAAACCACCTTCTAGTTATCGAGATTGAAGCAAGATCAATGATTGCCCACCGACCACAATCTCAAATTGACGGAGATGAGCCGCGATTCTCCCACCAAGAATGAGTCGCGGATGGTTCTGCCGGTTGTTTGCACTGCAACTGGTCACCAGTCGCACTGGACAGGTTGTCTATATAGAGGCCATTACTGCAGGATACTTTCACATACGACCATAGCTCGTGGAGAACACGGGATCCCGTCCGCTCTCCCATAGTTAAGCCACGAAGCGCTGGATTAGTAGTTGGGTCGGTGACGACCAGCGAATCCCCGGTGTTGTATGTTTTTTTTGCCAACCTTGTTGATAAGTGTTATCGTTTTGCGGGGACGAAAGAGGATCGTTGAGTTTGCTACCCTAGGTATGTGAATGAGGATATTTTTAATGATCCTTAACGCATCAAGCTAGCTAGCCATTACTGAAAGATATGTATTTAATTAAAAATAGTCTTTTGAAGTAAAGAGATAAATATATAAAGAAAACAATAAGAGTCAAAGACTCGTAAAAATGCCAACCTCCTTCGTTTTTTGAGTTTGTGATGCTAAGATCTAAGCTTAATCCAGAGCAAAACACAGTCACGCGCCACTGAAGTCACCACTAATTGGTTAGGAGTAAAAACCCCGCTACAGGCTCTAGTCAGACGCGTCTTAGATCTAAAGAACGACGTCATTAATAATCACCAAGTCTTACATCACGATCTCGAATTTTGCCTGCCAAAACATACTTTATACCAAACATGACCATAACAATCTTGACTCTTTCTTTACAATAACACATTGTAACTGCTTGAATCAGCATAATTTATATCGCGATGGACTTCTCATGTCACGTCCGCATCAACAACGAGTCTGGCCAGGATCTTCTCCTCCTAGACTCAGGCCTTGAAAGTGGAAATTGGCCACTCCGCCAACCCCTTAATCTCATCGAGGCCGGATCTCAGCAAACCATCTACCTCGCTCAACCCAGTAAGATCTTCACTTCCTCCACTATATATTTAATGCGCTAAGACACTGCATCTCAGGTTGGGGAGGCTCAAAAGCTTGGGTCACATATGAAGCCAAATATCGCCAGGGATGGAGGAACTTTACCCTGGAATTTGAGTGTCCGGCTGTTCCTCTTTCCAAGAACCACGTCAGCGTGAGAGATTGCTCGCGGGTATTTCAGATTGATGTTACAAATGTTCAAGAAAGGGGAAGTCCTCTAACAGGTAAGTTAGCCTCTCATCATCTGAACCATGCTAACAATACAAGCAAATGTCACCATACGCATGGACTCAAAGAACAACTCCACCACTGACCATGACGTAAAAGCAAACTATGACATCGGCGTCGGCGTCTCATTCCCCACAAAGATGGATCTTAAGTTTCCCGTTCACGAAAGCATCGTCATCGCCGCGTTTATCGAGTCTGACATGACATTTCCCCGTGGTACAGTCTACAACAACATCAATGATAAACAATGGGAGTACTTCCGGGGTGTTGTCTGGAACGACGATCCATCATGCTTACTATTCGAGGATATGAAGGAAGATAACCGCATGTTTGGACTGGGTCTCGAGTGGTTGAATGCGTTCAAGTTTGGAGACGAGAAATGCATGACGAAACGATCGCACATGGGAAATCTTCAGTTTTTTCATGGCATGGGTTCCAAAATGGGCGAGAAGCCCACGAAGACGCGTGCAAATATCCTAGCTTGGATGGAGGTCATGTACAAACTGGCTTGTGGCGATCAAGGCGTTTCAGAAGACGATATGCTCGACAAAGTCCTCCCCGGTTACTTTGGCAAAGAGACAGTCCCCTCAAGTTCCGACACCCTCCGCGATCTCATCCTTGCCACCACAACAAAGTACACCAAGATCGATATCCAGAAGCGTGCATTCGGCATATGTTTACATATGATCTCCGATTCCTACGCTTTGGGCCATACACAACGAAGACTCCGCAACCCATCTGATTTGATTGAAAGAGACACAGCAGGTTACATTCGTTTTAAACCGGATACGTACGGTGACTGGGGCTCTATTCTGTGCTTTCACACGTATAACGACCAAGACGGCGATCGCCATTCGCATTATGACGACAAGGATGGTGAACAAGACCCTGCGCCAAAGGATGTTACCACCTTTAATGAAATCGTCGGGGCTAGAAATGCCATCAATGGGTGTACAAAGATGATCGACTTGTTCATCAAACAAACACCCTGGGATGAAGGTGTCGAACAGTTTTTGAAAGATGAAATATTTATGCTGGATCGAGATGCCAAGCCTTCAGATCACTTTACAGATGAATCTGTTGTTTCCTACGTTTATGGAGATCGTAATGAGGAATTTGAGTACCAGGCTGGTCTTGAGCGCAAGCTTGCTTCTTTGGAAGAGGGTAATGTCGCGCCTACAAGATGTGCCCTGAGAAGCTCGATAGTTATGTCGGAGTTGGCTGTGGCTTGTCTTTTGGTCTGCACTATGCTTTTTACGATCTTTACGATGAAAGTTCATGGGATATGTTAGGTGAATGGGGAACCAAATTAGGTCGGGTTAATTGTCACAAATCGGGATTATGCTTTTTCTTTGTTGCGATATAGTTGGGATAGCCTTGTATTTATAACGATACCACTCCGAAATTGTAATTCCGCGATACCACGGTGTAATGTTTGTGAACCAGTTATGCCATATTTGAGTTACCCAAGTAGGTATACGCTGACACTGTATACCTTAACCTGGGTGATATGAGACGTGTATATGTATGCCTCCACATTCCGTATCAACCACCTCTCATCTCTTTGGACCTTATGTTTGATCTTCTATTGACCGCAACCGCCAGTTGAGGCACCCGCCCCATCCTGGGCTCCATCTTGTGACCTTCCCACCAGCTGTCGAGGGAGATATTCTGACAAAGAGTTTTCGCGACGATGCGTCATTTTCCCACGTTTTTGTGTTTCCTTTCTAATAGGTGTTCTGCATTTCCTATCGACCTGGAGAGGCAGTGGAATTGGACGTCCGGGATTTATCAGCGGCGTCCGGATTGGAGGTGGTCTTTCAGAACGCGGCGGCAGGATTGGCCTTTGGACTGAAGATTCATTCTTGGTGAAACGCAATGGGATCAAACGTCCGCTTTCAGTGAGTTGCATTGGGGTTGGAGGTTCCGCTGTGGATGACCCCTGTGACGAAGATTTTTCGGTGACTCGCGGTAGGATTGGAGGTTCTTCCCGCGACGCTGGGACTGAACGCTCGCGTGGCCTAAATGGGATGGGTATGTCGAAGTTGGGAGACATTGTCTGAGTTTTGAAAAAGGTAAGAAGAGTGAGAAGAAGGACGAGGTTGAAGGACAGAACCTGTGGTTGAAGAGAAGAGAGAAGTAGTCGTTGGGAGAAGACTGGACGGTATCTTGACAGTCGGGTTCCTTCTTTATATAGGGACTGAGCAATATAATAAAGTTATGAGCCCTTAGGGCATGCTCGGGGTTTGATGCGTGAATAATGATGTTCCAAGCTAATGTTTGAAGAAGCTTTTGCATTTGAGTGCAAAAACCTCTCGTTCATTAAAACCTTCATACGTGAGTGGCTCGTCTGATAACTCAACCTTCTCTAGAATTTTCTAATTAAAGTCTTGGTGTAGAACATAGCTTGGATTAACAGTATTGACTCAGACTGAATTTTCAGACTGTTTTTAAACTCGATGGCGAACTATTAGGTGGCTTATTTAACTATCACCAAGGGCTTTCAGGCATTCTGCTAGGTCTAGCTTTTCAGCCAAAGGTTTTATCCTTCTACCTAACATTAAAACGGAAGTTAGTATATATGTAAGTTAAAGAATAGTGCCAAAACCATCAGTAATAAAATCCAATATACGATAACCCGCATTGTAAAATGCCAAAAAGAAGGAAGAAAGAAAGAAGTAAGTAAGTAAGTACCTACCAGGGGAATGCAAGAAGTGAGTGAGACTGGTGAAAAAAAAAACAAAAAAGATTGGGCTCCACCGGGGATTGAACCCGGGACCTCTCGCAAGCTATGCTTTTGGGTGAACCCAAAGCGAGAATCATACCTCTAGACCATGAAGCCAATGAATCGTATTTGATAGCAACTCTGCTTCTGTTTCAGTATATATGCCCACATTGTTCCTTCTTCTAAGCCAGGTGGGCCGGAACAAATCCGAACAGGAACAAGAACCCTGAAGCGAGTCTTCCTTATCTGAGATCGATTGAGGTGATATCTGAAAAGCTGCTGCTTTACACTTTAGGCATTACGTCCGATGCGAGATTTATTAGTATAGATTAGTAGCCACTATAGATATATAATTGCTGCTAAGTCTATTCTTTTTATAAGCTAGTATTTGTGCTATAACTCTACATCTTTTTAAATAAATAAGATCTTTATATTGCGTCTCTTCTTATAAAAGATGCGAGTTTCTTATCAACTCGCTTTTTGCAAGGACTGAGAGACATTTCAAAGACTCGGAACTATTACAAACTCGGCCGCCTCTTCTAACTCCCGACTGTGCCGCAGATTCAATTTTCGGATACTGAAAATTACCTCTCAACCCGAAGATCAATGACCATGACTCTTTCAAAGTATCATTTTGCAACATAACCCATATCTAAATCCGAAGAAAAAAGAGGCATGACTCGATGATCTCGGATCCGACATGGAAAACTCGGATTCAACAAGCTGTCATGACTCTTTCACGGTATCACTCTGCAACGCAAGCTCCGTCTAGATCCGAAGATCAACTGTGATAACTCTTTCACAGTATCATTATACAACCCAAGCTATGTCTGAACCCGCAGAAAAATGGTCACGACTCTTGCAAAATATCACTTGGCAACCTCACCTCGTAACCCAACCTATGCCCGAGCGCGCATGAAGCAGACACTCACGACTCTTTGATAGTATCTCTTGGCATCCCAATCTCGACCCGTGACCTTCCTGATACATGTTCGCTTAAGTATAAGTATATGTATAAGGCTGCTTTGACGTAGATCTAGTCACAGATATCACAACGTGGGTTCGTGACCTTCCTCATGCGTCGTCGCTTAAGTATAAAGGCATGTATAAGGCTGCCCTAACGCAGATCATGCAAGTCACAGATGCCCCGATTAAGAACTGGTCTACCAGGAACAACCTAGCTTGCAACATACAGGGTGGTGATATCTCAAAGCGCGTGCATAAGGTTTCGGGGAGCGGCTTTTCCGCTTGGATGATACGAAAACTAAGAATCTGTTCTTGGCGTTGATCTCTAACCAGAATAGCTATCTCTTAGTTATCTGCATGCCATTAATGTGCGTCTATGAAGGCCAATGATTGGCTTGCCACGTGTGACGAAGAGAACACCCTGGTTTTGAGAAGTCCCGTGGAATGTGACCCTGAGGATTCGGCATTTGGAGATAAACACCAATGTATCCTCTTTATTCCCCTGCTTCAATCGTCATGGGCAAATACCCCTAAGAGAGGCACAGATTCTTTTGTGGATATTTTCAAAAAACCGTTGAGTCACGTTGTCTTGCCTTGAGCCAGATAAGGCTTGTAAAAAAAACTCGTGGCTATCAATGAATGTAACGCTGGAAATAGCGTGCTTGACTCGAGCACGCTTCGAGGTTCCCCGGGTGGTATTGTTTGCCAGGGCAGTCAAGATGAAACCTGGCAATTCAACGGCTACGTCGGCAATACCGATGAGCTGATCCCATCCGGTCATCAATCTCCTTTATACTTCAGTCTCGCCATCAGCTTCAGCCTCAAGTGGTATTTTTAATTGAGTTTACTAGCATTTTGACAGTTAAAGTAGCGCTGTCATGACCAAAAATGTCCGATTGAGCATCATCCGAAAGTTAAAAACACCAAGACTCACAGCTCACGAGGCCGGGGACCCTTGGAGACCCGCCTGTTTCGAACATGTCCCTGTCAATGGCAGCTGAACCCGCTGAATAAACTGGGGAATACGCCGATTGTGACAATTATGCCCACCACTCTACTCCCTTTAATGAGATGCATCTGCCGTGTAGTCAACATGTTAATAAAGTCCATGCATGCCCCCCCTAATTGAGTTTGTGATGGTCAAGATCTCACAACATGACAAAGGTGCATGTAGACCCTAAGGTGATTGCCATCTATGGCCCGCCGCCTCGTGGAATAAATCTTTCTGCTAGCATTGAGGGTCAGAATGCCGCTGCCGTTCTTACCTTGTTATTAGTCTCTTCCTTCTTTTTGGCCGGCCGAATTGTGATCCGTACACAACAGGTTTATGGCTTGAGCGCCGATGACTATGCTATTATGTTGTCATGGGTTTTTGTGGCTGTTACTGCTGGTCTGGTGGTTGTTAGTAAGTATACCTATCGATCTTAATGATGATTTATTACTAACAATACTAGCCGGCAAAGCTGGTGCTGGGAAGCATGTCTGGGCACTCACAATAGATCAGCTCACAGAGGTTGCCAAGGTTCGTCAAGCCAATGCACATAATATCTGCCCTGTACTTACTCCATTAGCTTTCATACGTCTACACATACCTCTTCGCCGCAGCCGTCTTCACGACCAAAGTCTCGATCCTCCTCTTCTACCGACGAATCTTCAACTGCGGCAGCTTCTATTTCCGGGTTGCCTTTTGGTCCACCACTGCCCTCGTGGTCGCATACCCAGTAATATTCGTCTTCACCATGGCACTCAGCTGTGAGCCTATATCCCATTATTGGACACAGTTTAGGGAGAACGATGGAACATGCATCGATGTTGGCCGCTTCTTTATCGGTTTGGCCGTCGTCAATCTTATTACCAACATCATTGTGGTCTTGCTTCCGGTCCCGGAGGTACTCAAGCTTCAGATGAGCAGAGAGAAGAAGGCAGCCGTTTTCGCCATCTTGGGTCTTGGAGGCCTGTAAGTCACCACTTTGTCTATGCACTAGGCTCATCACTAACTTCCTTCAGAGTCTGTATTGCTAGTGCCGTTCGAGTGCACTACCTGGACCGCTATAATAAAGCTGCCGATACAACATGGGCTATGGGTGCCGTGGCCATCTCGTCTTCGGTTGAGCCATCAATGGGCATCGTGTCTGCTTGTTTACCCAGCTTCAATGCGTTCCTGCGGTCCCTTCGTGGCAAAAGGGCTGCCTGCGCCGCCAACCGAAGATCAAGTTATCACGCGGGAGGCGATGGGGCGAAAAGGGACAGGCTAAGATTCGACGACGAAATTGCCTTGAGAAGTCAGGTGATGGGAGGAGACACCAGCGAGGATGGTAAACATCCCGATGACTGCAGGAGGAAGATTATACTCGTCAAGACGGATGTTGAGCAGGTTGTCACCGAGGTTCCTCGGGCTGTGAGACGATGCGATATTTAAAATGATGGCAATTCGGTTTTTGCTTCCTCCTGGATACCCCAAATAGCATATGATACACATGGAGCGATTTCAGCGTTTCGAGCGATTGAATGGCAATATACACTAATGCAACTTTCCGAGTTGTGGGAAACACTTCCTTCTTTTTGAAATCTACTAGCTTTCAATGTGACCTTTCTCTTTAAGTTGTTGAAACGTCATATATGGATGAAGTGAGGTTAAACGATCAGTAAGCTGACTTAACTGAGTATAAGTGGAGTTGACGTGCCTAGTTGTCCTTGGCTCTACTTCAGACTTCATATAATTGCATCCATTCACTGATAAGAATCCAAAACGCACCCGAGACTGAAGGAGAAATGAAACAATCTTGGACGCTAAAACTGTCCCAGTTATGATCTGAGGTCTGGTGAAACCCTATGTGACAGGCAACCCCTCTCTTGAGGTACATAAAGATAAAGCAAGGGGTTTTCGCTTTGTTCCGACATTTGACGTTTCCGTCCATCCGATCTGGCTTCGGGATGCCGAGTATCCGGTCTGCGATCTTTTATCTTAACGTTGCAAGTATGATCATCGACGAGGATACATTCTTTGACAGAATCGTTTACACAAACTCAAATAAGCCTGCCCTGAAGATGAAGGATCACGACGGACCAAAAAGTCTGACATGGGCTGTGGTTCTTAGAAACTTAATTAAAAGCGTTTATGTAGTGTTTATATCACATACAGGACTCGATCATATTGCCATCCTTCTTGTGATCAACTTCAAACATCATATTTGACATGTCTTTGTCTCTCGTAGCTAGTCTGTTTTATTTATTCTACTCCATTCACACCTGGCCCAACCAATCCATTTACTACAAAGTCATTTCTACACTAGCATGTTAAATCTCAAACGCCAACATGAAGTATCCATCATTCCTTCTTAGCTTAGCAGCCACCGTCACCTTCATCTGGAAGAAACGACACCTTGGTCCTACGCCGCAACCTCACATTGAAATTGCTCTGTTTCACAAACCATGCTTGATTGATATCAGTTAATAATGTTTTCCAAATATATCACGAGTAGTGATGGAAATGAACTCACCATTTCTCAAGTGCCACGTATTGTCCGCGGATGGGAACTCAAGCTAAAGTAGCCAAGTCAGCCAAGAACACACCAGCTATTCCTGTGACTTACCTTGTATCTCCTCAATAGAGTTGGTACCATCTTGTACATCTCAAGTATGCTAAATTCTTGCCGATAAAAGTTCTTGATCCTGCGCCAAAAGAAAAAATACAGTTATCCATACGTCCTTTCTGCTCAGCTGAAGCCTCAATCCATCTCGAAGGTCGCCAATGATCAGCATCATGACCGAAGATGTCCTTGTTGCGGTGGAGCACCCATGCATTGACGCCAACTATTGTTCCTCCGGGGATGTGATGACCAGCAACTTGCAGACCTCGAGGTGGAACGATGCGCTCTAGGATAAGACCTGCAGCAGGATGGCAGCGTAGTGCTTTATTTATAAGCGCCGTGAGGAAAGGTAGGTTTCGAACTTCGCTCCAGCTGACTAGATCATCATCACGAGTGAAACGACCGACTCTTTCTTCTTCAGCAAGCTCATTCATGAACCTCTTCATATCAGCTGGATTCTTTCCCTCATATGTGTTTTTATGTGTTCTTTATTAAGGTTCAGGGCTTCAAGAGCCTTTTATTCCCAACATATTCAACGAAGTAGCTAACTACCTAGATATATTAGGGCGCCTTATGTAAGCTAGATATAACTATAGGGCAATTCTGACTTTTCCAAATCCTCTTGCCGATCAGGGCATATAATTAGCCCATGTTCCCATCTCCTCATTCTCGGAGTAGCTCCGTGACCAAATCGAGGTTCTGGGGATCGGGAGCTGGTAGCCGGTATTAGCCTCGGGAATGGTAACGACAGGGGGTACACGTGACCGAGATTGCGGGGTTGGACCCGATCCAAAGATACAATTATCCATGTTTTCCCTGAAGTAGCTTTTCCGTTGATTCTTCCCCAGTTTCATCCTATCTTTTCCGTTCTTACAGGCTTAATTCCACTGTCTAAAACATACTTTCACGTGTGGATAGACGTGGCCCCAATGACTTCGGAGCGTGCCATACTCCCGGCGCCGTCAGAAGATAACAGCAGCGTCCATATCTCCAAAAAGCGGAAAAGGAATGCTGAGAGAGTTAGAGTTACCAGGGCCTGCGATGGATGCAAGAAGTAACACAACCAGGTCCCTTGATGTAAATCTCCCATGAGCTAATCTGTACTACTCGTCATAGGAGGAAGATCAAATGCAATGGCATGCAGCCGTGCAAGTTCTGCACCCGGACGAGGGTCTCTTGCACTTTTAACTCGGCCTATGCTAGGGGCCGCTTGCCGGTGATACCCTCATCAGAAGAAGCCATAGATGATACTATAACTGTCTCGGCTCAGGATACGATGCCCCGTAGCGAGCAGAACAGCCCTACGGACCTGACACAGCAGTACATGACAGACTCGGCCAATCAAGCACCCCATCAGATTGTAGAGCTGCAAGACTATGGCATGGCATCTCATCTCATGGCGCAGAGCGGCACGGGCTCACGGGCCGTAACGTCTGTGCAACAGTCCCCTGAGCCATCGCAGGAAGATCTTCAGGGCCATTATATCGGCCCAGCTTCTGGTGTTTCATTTCTCCTGAGGGTCCAGAAGCGCATGCATCAAGCAATATCCTTCTCTGGACCGGGAAGCATCTTTACTTTCGGTGATGCACCCCTCCGCAACCCTGACTATGATCCGAACTTTTGTATGATGCTTCCCAAAGATGATGCTCAGCGCTTAGTTGACCGCTACTTCGACTTTGCTATGCCGACTTATCGATTTCTGCACAGACCGACGATCCAGGAATGGTTTTCCGAGTTCTATGAGACGTTGGGGACGATGCGTGACCCGAATAATGCTGCGGCCAAAGTGGCTTTGCTCTTCATGATCCTAGCCCATGCTAGGGTCTATATGCCCGAGAATGACAGACCGGGTCCATCTGATTTAAGGTTGGACACCCATCCAAGATCGTCTCCTCTACTAACGTGGGGCATACAGCTCTCGATACTACTTGGCAGCTGAGCATCAACTGTCCAAGGAGAGTGGCTCAATACGTCTCACGAGCGTTCAAGCACGTCTTTTACAATGCTACTACCTCGGGACCCAGTCTCGGGTCAATCACTGCTGGAGTCAGTTCGGTATTGTAACCAATCTAGCACTGGCTATTGGTCTAAACCGGAATAAAAGACCTGGTGTTGTAAGCGGTTTGAACCATATCGAAGTCGAGAGTCGACGAAGAACTTTTTGGTGCGCTTACACTCTAGATGCATATCTCAGCGTGTCTCTGGGTAGGCCACGCAACTTTCATGATGATGACATAGATACAGAGCTTCCTGCTTGTGTTGATGATAATGAGATAACAAAGGATCACATTAATATGTCTGGGTCTAACAAAGGATACTCAGTAATGCTAGCTCCCCTTGGACACATGAAGTAAGATATTGAGCCAGTGCATACATTCATATACTAATCGTGCGCCCAGACTTGCTCGCATCATCGGTCATATTCTCCGGGCCTTGTATTCAGTCAAACCTATATCAGTCAGCCGACGTGCAGAAGAAACCCAGCGCATCTCCAAAGACCTCGCAGATTGGCGGGCAGACTTCTCACAGTTTCTTGATGCAGACTATTTCAGCACCTCGTTTCTCGTTCCCATTGTTCAACGACAACGCAATGTTCTTAACATGACTTACTGGCATGCCATAATTCTCACGCATCGGCAGGCCGTACTGAACAACTTTGCGCGCATCGGGCGACAGAAGAGGAGAGGAAGTGAGAACGATGTTTCGACGCAGGAAAGTGTTCAAAAGTGTCTTCAGGCTGCCATGGACACCGTTGGCCTGATTGATGATATGGCAGAGAATGGGCAGATGTTTCGGGCATTCTGGGTTTGTCTGGTCAATTTTTGGATGACGATAAAAAAGGCTAATCTATTTAGGTCACGGCATACTTTGCATTTACTGCGGCCATGGTGCTTTATATCTACGTGATTCAGAAATGGGCATCGCCTCCCGAAGCATACAGCGACTACTTTACAGCTGCAACACGATGCCAGTCACACATGTCTACCATGGTGGAGAAGGGCTCCTTGTCAGAGCGATATTGTTTCCTTTTGGAAGAATTACGGATAGAGGCGCTGCGCCAGGTAAACCGTATGCATCCAACGACAAACGTTTTCGGAGGCATGGAGGGACATTCACAAGACAATGGCTTTCAGTCAACCGTCATCCCGATGGATACCCCGAGTGACAAGACATCCTACACAGAATTGATGGGAGAGAATGCAATGGATTATAATGGCATGTCTGGTGTTGACTTTTCAGGTTGGGGTCAATTTGCATCCATGATTTCGTCGGGATTGGGTAACTTGGATGCTTTTCTGGATGATGAAGTATTCAGGCTATAGGCAGAATCTCTTAATGAAATGCAATCATTCTATCTTGAACCAATGGTAGCTAGCTACACGGATATCACCTTGCCTTTTCCAGAATATCGGATCCAAGGCCGATGCACCGCGTCGGAAAAGCTCCTCCGAGCATCCTTGTCCGGTTACAAATCCGATGGAGATCTTGAGTGACCATCCATAATTGGAGCCGAAGAGGGGAACATTGCGTTAGCTTCCACGTCCGTCTTCTAGATTCCTTGAACCGAATAGAGTCCGCTATTTGAAGCTATCAACAGTACCTATTGATCTTGAGAAACAGCACATAATTATTCTCGACACACTTTCCATCCGTTGGCTGCCTTGATAACCCACTTCTCAAAATGGCATCCGCAGTCTCAAAGCGTCTTGAAGGCAAGACAATTCTCATCACCGGAGCATCATCCGGTATCGGAAAGTCCACAGCGTTTGAGTTCGCTCGCACCAGCCCCAAAAACCTCAAACTTGTCTTGACAGCTCGACGAATCGACAGTCTTCGTCAGATTGCCGAGGACATTGTCAAGGAAGTGGGCGATGGCGTCAAGGTGCATCCTGTCCAGCTTGATGTTAGCAAGCCTGAGGAGGTCCGCTCGTTTGTGAGCAAGTTGCCTGCCGAGTTTAGCGAGATCGATGTCTTGGTAAACAATGCGTAAGTTCTCCCGAAATATGTACGGGAGGCGTTCTTGGCTAACATCGCATGCGCAGCGGTCTTGTCAAGGGTGTCGATAGAGCCCCTGAGATCAAGGAAGAGGACCTCAATGTCATGTTTGCTACTAATGTCACGGGCTTGATCAACATGACACAGGCAATTCTACCTATGATGCTCAAGCGCAACAATGGCGAGGGAGCCGGAGACATCATCAACATTGGCTCTATCGCAGGCCGTGAGCCGTATGTCGGTGGCAGCATTTACTGCGCTACCAAGGCTGCTGTTCACTCATTCACAGAGAGTCTTCGCAAGGAGCTCATTGCAAAGCGCATCCGTGTCATCAGAATTGATCCTGGCCAAGTTGAGACTGAATTCTCGGTCGTCCGGTTCTACGGTGATAAGTCAAAGGCCGATGCTGTATATGCGTAAGTTCTGCCATTCTCCAACCATGGAAATTATAAATGCTGATCATGAATAGTGGTTGTGAACCTTTGACGCCTGATGATATTGCCGAGACGATTGTCTTTGCTGCTGGTAGAAGGGAGAACGTCGTCATTGCAGATGCCCTGATGTTCCCAAACCATCAGGCTGCCGCTACTATCATGCACAAGAAGAGTACATAAAAGCTTGTAGGCAGATGAAATAAGATATAGATATGATTAGACAGTTATCAATGCCGACTGTGCGCGCCCCTGAGGTTCACGAAGTAATAACAGGCTTTGGCAAAACATTTATGATCTCAATCTCACCCCATTTCATTGTACAGCAGTCTAACAGGCTTGATTTAATTGTTTTATTTCTTCCTCCAGACCTTATTTCTTCATATATAGTTTGTAAACTTTTTGTCACATTAATCTATGCCATATGGATCCGAGTTCTAAAACTTGACGAGTTTATAGACGCCGACCTAATCTAGACAGTTGCCGCGGGGAATGACAACTTCATAGCTACTACATAACTCCTAGATCCGAAAAGGAAAAAGGATCATGTAAAATGACGTGCTATAGATTCACTGACCCAGCTCCATGCAAGATTGTTGGCTAACTATCTGCGCAGTCAAGAAATAAGGTGCATCGCGTATCTCTCCCTCCCCTCCATCTGCTCCTCGGCTCAGGCAGGCTTCGGCTTTGGATATTATCTCCGCAAAATTAGGCCCATACATGGAAAAGCTCAGTTGGAGTAGCTTCGCATTTAGCCAGAATTTTGTGGGGGATCGGCATTGTCCACACTCGCTTGTCGGAAAAGTGTCTCGACCAACCTCCTCGTGCTTCTTTTCCGCAACGCTTCCCATTTCGCTTGTTTTGAGACGGAGCAATGTATGTGCGTGTGACTTTCCCGTGCAGAATTATCCAGAGCGGCACTGGGATAAACGGGCATGGTCCGCTGATCCATGCACTGTCGAATCGACCACAAATAAAGTCGACAAATAGGAATAGAACAATGCTACGGTATATCATCCGAGGGTGGAGAGAACGGATCCTTATCACGGGAACTCCCAGAGCAAAAGTACTCGGAAACAAAATATCGAGGCCAGTTTCCACCTAAGCCACACTCCAAAGGCCTTAAGTACCTGAACCCTTCCTAGACTCCCTCTTGGATTCGGTCTAAGCACGCATACAATTTTGAGCCTCTCTGTGAACTCAGACTCAACAGCCATCATGACTTTCTATAGAGCTCCACCAAGCGGCGTCTGGGCACCTGCCATTACCTTTTTCGACCATGATACAGATACGCTAGATACCAATTCCCAAGCAGCATATTACTCCTATCTGTCCAAAACGGGTCTTGCGGGTCTTGTCGTCCTCGGAACGAACGCCGAGACCTTTCTCTTAACGCGCGAGGAGCGCAAGACACTGCTACATACAGCTCGCCAAGCATGCGGACCATCATTTCCCATCATGGCTGGTGTTGGTGGACACTCCACGAAACAGGTTTTGGAGTTCATAAGCGATGCGGCTGATGCCGGAGCAAACTATTGTTTGCTTCTTCCTCCTGCTTACTTTGGTAAGCAGACAACACCGGAGGTTATCAACAACTTCTTCGACGATGTTGCAAAGAACAGTCAACTTCCTATTGTCATCTACAACTTTCCTGTGGTTTGCAACGGCATCGACTTAGATTCTGCAACCATTGCCGCCCTAGCCAAGAAACACAGCAACATCGTTGGCGTTAAGCTTACCTGCGGAGCCGTAGCCAAGATAACACGACTCTCCGCAGAGCTACCAGAAGAACGCTTTGCAATCTATGGTGGGCAGTCTGATTTCTTAATAGGAGGACTCGCTGCCGGTTCTCACGGCACGATCGCCGGCTTTGCCAACGTGGTCCCCAAGACAATCGTGCACATCTATAACCTCTACCAGGAGGGCAAGTTCCAAGAAGCTATGGCTTTACACAAGAAGGCAGCCCTCGCGGAGCAGCCCTGCAAGGCCGGTATCGCGGCTGTCAAGTACGCAGCAACCCTCAGTACAGCTAAGGCTGCAGGAATAAAGGGTTCTGCAGATAAGCTGAAGCCCAGACGACCATACGTGGAGCCAACTGATGCCGCCAAGAAGGGTATAGAGACACAAATTGCGGAGATGTTGAAGTTCGAAGCTACTCTTACACCAGCAACTGAGGAAGGAAAGGCCAGTGGTGTCACGAATGGAAATCATCAGGCAGCGCAGAATGGCGTAGAGGTGCATTAGACAGGAACTGAACTTGGTCACATAGGGTAACAATATACACGTTTGAAACGCAACTATGCATCAAGATCAAGCCAAGGATTAGCTGGGTCGACTTTTCACTAGACAGACATAAAAGCTCTTATACTAGCACCATACATCTTTGATGCCGGTTGTAGGTCAAAGTTATATCTACGGAGTCCTTACTACATTCCTCATGATAAGTAGCTTTCGCCTTGAGGGGTTTCTCAACTGCGAATCCTGTTAGGCTATTACCTCGCTGTGGTAGTATGTGCTGAATATAATTGATAGGCTATTGATTGGTATTAATCTCATCATGCACATATTAAAACCACCTCTCGTAAACGTAAATCAGAGTCATACTCAATTGTATTGTTCATAACATCATAAGTAACTAAGTTCTCAAACACTGCCACCGTTTGATAGCCCAACCATGCGAGTGGCACTCGGCACCACCTCCACTTCAGTACGCCATATTATGACCATGCTCCCATCTCATGGCACTGACTTACAAAACATGCTTGAAGAGCGGCGATCTGTCTCCCATCTCGAACAATTCCTCGTCCGTGTACTTCCTCTTGGCTTCCTCAGCAATCTTGGCCTTGCGATCATTGGCAATCTTGTAACTCCACTCCAAGAGCAGGGCAACGATCAAACCAGTACCTCCAAATGCCAAACTAAGACCAAAGCCAGTGTGGTACTTGGGCTTCTCACTCTCCAGGTACATGAAGCTACCGACGATACCACCAACGTTGCCGACACAGTTCATCAGGGCAATACCGATGGCTCGTCGAGATGAGGGAGCGATGTTGTTGGCGTTCCATGAAGCGGCAGCTGCTTGAATGGGATAGATACCGACGACAGCGAGAACGACTGCAAAATAGGCTACTCCCTTCTTGGCCGCAAGTTCGCCGTCAAGAGAGATCATGATGGAGTAAGCAACTGTGACGATAATCATGGGGGCAGCCACGAAAGGCATTCTCCAGAAGAATCTGTCTGAGATCTTGGCAAAGACGATGGCGGAGATGGCAGCTGCGACGTAGGGAGGAGCGGAAGTGAGCTGAGCGTTGGTGGTGCTGAAGCCCATAGACTTGGTGATGGTTGGAAGAGTGAACTTTGTACCGTAAGAAAGAGCAGACTGGCACATCAGGAAGTAAGCCTGAACATAGACTCTCCAGTTGGTGAGAACCATCTTGATGTCTTTCCAACGGACGCTTGTCTCCTCCTGGAAACCTCCACCTTGCTTGATGAACATGGAGAGCTCCAAGAATCGAATCTCTTCGGGGTTCAACCACCGCGTGGAGAGAGCGGGAGTGTCAATGAGCAGGAAGAAGCAGGCAACGCCGAGGACAACTGTCGCCATACCCTCGAGAAGGAAAATCCATCGCCAACCCTCCATGCCACCAACCCCGTCCATCTCAGCGATGCCGGCAGCAAGGAGACCAGAGAAGGCACCCGACAGGGCACTGGCACAGTAGAAGTATGAGATTCGCACCGATAGATCCTTGGGCATATACCAGTAACTATGAAGTTCGTTAGAAGGGTTGTCAATTGTGGGATTCTATTTGAAGCTCACCTGCACAGGTAAATTGCACCGGGGAAGAAACCAGCCCTGTTTAATCATGTCAGCGCAAGTCTAGATTGCGAGAGTCCAGATGTTTGGGATATACTCACTCGAAAACACCAAGGAGAACACGAGTGGTCATCAGGCCACCGAAATTTTGAACAAGTCCAGTGCAGGTCATGATGATACCCCAGCTGAGAGTGAGAATACCGAGGTACATCGATGGACGCTTGAACTTCTTGAGAATAATATTGCTGGGAACTTCGAGGAGAACGTAGGGGACGAAGACTGCATTACGAGTCAGCACATTGCACTTGAGCGCGGAGGATGCAACATACAGATAGACAGGATGGTGTTGTACTGGACACCAGTCATGCCCAAGTCCTCAACCATGCCCTCAATCTTTGCGTTACCAATGTTGGCACGATCAATGTGGCAGATGAGGTAAAGAAGCGCAAGCATAGGCACGAGTCGAACATCAACCTTGCGGAAGATCTTCTTGCGCTCCGCCTCAGTGACACTGTTGTAGAAGTCGGCATCGTCTGGGTCTAGACCGTAGACGCGGAAACCGCCAATCTCGATGGCTTCGGTGGTGTTTTCGAGATGAGATGGCTTTTGGTCGCCGACCTCAATGTCGCTCTTTGAGATGGAGGTTCGGGCAGCCATGGTGAAGGTGTTGATGATGGCTCAAGAGGAGACAGTGATGTCAGGAGACGAGAGAGAGTCTGAACCAAAGATCAGGCTGGTGTATTATAGTCGACCAACGATCTGGAAAAGTAAAAGAGGTCGCTACGCAGATTAGCTCAAGTGGTGTCCCCATTTCCCCAGACGACGCCAGTGTAACCCCAGACTTGGCGACATTCAAAGTGGAGAGAACCTTGTTGCCAAGTGCGGGGTGAGAACCGGATGGTCTCATTGCCCGGAAAATAGACCCCCAATCTTGGAGTTTACGCTGATCAGCGGACGTGGTGTTGTGCGGATAAGTACCCAATCAAGTGGTTATCCGCCACGGATGGACTATCATGGAAACATGTCCGAGGACCCTTTTCCCTTGATGCGAGGTGCAATACGGAAACAACTCCATGAAATACTACACTGAACAACCATGCGTTATACCCGTTGTAGCTGCTCAAAGAAATCACGCTTTACCCGGCCAAGAGTTTCAGTCTCGGGATAAATAGTCCACCACTCAATAGTTCCACTTGTAGTCTCAACAATTGGATAGATTCACCAGAACATCGCAACCATGTCAAGAAGCATCATCAAAGACATCGTCATCACCCCTGTGGCATTCCATGATATGCCCCTGCTGAACAGCGTGGGTGTACATGAGCCATTCGCTTTACGCAGCATCATCGAAGTTATCACAGAAGACTCCTATGGTCTCGGTGAATCCTATGGAGACTCGGCTCATCTAGATCGACTGCAAAAAGTAGCCGACAAGATCAAAGGCCTTTCTATCTACAGCACAAACGTCATCTATCAAAGATGCGTTGAATCTCTGAAGACCGATACCACTACTGGCGGCGACGGAATGGGAGGTATGGTGACAACAGCTTCAGTCACTGATAAAGTATTCTCTCCATTCGAGGTCGCCTGCCTAGATCTACAAGGCAAGCTAGCTGGTATATCAGTTAGTGACCTCCTTGGCGGACGCGTGAGAGACGTTGTCCAATACTCGGCCTATCTCTTCTACAAATGGGGAGGCCACCCTGGCGAAGCAGACGACGAGTATGGCCCTGGTCTAGACCCAGAAGGAATGGTGAAACAGGCAAAGAAGATCATAGATGAGTACGGCTTCAAAGCCATCAAGCTCAAAGGTGGTGTTTTCCCACCTGCCGAAGAGGTCGCAGCCGTCAAGGCTCTACGCGAAGCATTCCCTGATCTGCCATTGAGAATTGATCCAAATGCGGCTTGGACGGTTGAAACTTCTAAATGGGTCGCCAAAGAGCTTGATGGTATTATTGAGTACCTGGAGGACCCAGCTGGTGAGATTGAGGGTATGGCTGCTGTAGCTAAAGAGGCACCAATGCCTCTGGCTACCAACATGGCAGTAGTCGCTTTCAATCATCTTCCACCCTCAATTCTCCAAAACGCAGTACAGGTCATCCTGTCAGATCATCACTTCTGGGGAGGACTCCGCAAATCTCAAACCCTAGCATCTATCTGTGCAACGTGGGGTCTGCGCCTCTCGATGCATTCAAACAGTCACTTGGGCATCTCACTCGCTGCAATGACACAGCTTGCATCTGCAACCCCTAATCTAGACTATGCTTGCGACACTCACTGGCCTTGGAAGCGTCGGGATGAGGATGTGGTCATTGACGGTGCGTTGCAGTGGAAGGACGGCGGTGTCGTGGTGCCAAAGACTCCAGGTCTGGGTGTTGAGCTTGATAGAGAGCGGTTGGCGAAGCTTCATCAGCAGTACTTGGATTGTGGGCTTAAGAAGCGCGACGATACAACGTATATGAGGAAGTTTCAGCCTGAATTCTCTGCGAAGATCCCCCGGTGGTAAACCTATGCGCCAGCTACTGCTCGCAGGAGAGGCAGTTAAGATCAGGAAAATATTAGGTCCATATCATTGCACCACTTCTAGTCGCTGCTAGTTTAGTTTCCGTTCTTCAATCATACTCAAGATTTCACTACCGGGTCTTCGTTTTATATTTTAATTACTGTGCTTTCACTTTGTATCTAGTTCCGGTGCATATACTATCCTCCGTTCCAGCTTTGGCTCTAACTAACTATATAACTAGTACAGCGCTTCAGGGTTGGTGGGAGCTTGGTCCATAGTGACAATTACCAAAGCGTGCAGCGCATCTCACGGTGATTAATTAATATTACGCCGTCAACTAGTCCATTAATTTCTTTGAGATTCTTAGAATAGTTCTTTGGCGCCTGCTCGCTCGTCTAATTGTCAACAGGAACATGCCTAGGAGGGGTCAAGGCTAGTATGAGCGCATCAAGGGAAGCTAAGAGCGATCTACCAATACTGACATAGAACGACTATTAGTGTGAACAATCCCTCAATATCAACATTGGAAGCTAGAGAACACTTATATACGAATAATTAAAGGGCCTCGAGTGGTGACAGATCATTTGTCTTTCCTGTTGTCGGTTCTCTAAGAACTTCTAGCAATATCATGTTATTGTTCTTCAGGCCCCGATAACTTGAAATTTATATTAAGCACCCATTAATGAAGTCTATAGTCGTTATGATCTAGTACAATGGAATGCGATGTATTTTCTTTGGGGAATTTTGTACTCTCGAAACATAAACATTGCCCCGCGGTTCGGGGGACATTACCAAATACCTAGATCACGTTTGTCTGACCACCACCGACGTCAGCTTATGTGAGCGGCCAAAACTATATCTCACTTACATGATTACATCTGACATATAAAGAGGCAGTTTACCTTTGGACTATACTGATTTTCTGGCTCACCTGCTCTCGTACTTTTTCTTCACGCATTCAACCGGCATCAGTCATGTCTACCAACGAAGCAAATCAAGATCTCAGAAAGCGAATGGAAGCTACAGTGTATAGCTTCCTCGCATGCTACGAAGACGGAAGGAAAGCCAACGATCCATCCATCATTAACCGCGACGTCACCGCAGACTGTACGCGTCAACTCCTCCCCGCCTCACTTTGCAAGGCTCTTGGTGCCCCAGAAGACTTTCTCATGCCCAATGATATGTATGAGAAGCTCTTCGCAGACGATCTGTCACTGGGGGGCGTGCATAACTTTGTGCACAAACACCTGAGCATTGACGTCGAAGATCGACGCGCGGCAGTTACCACGACTGGAGAAATGATCTATCATCATGGCGAAGTGGTTCCTCTCGCATTTTCTTGGACGTTTTACTTGACTGAGGATGGGACCAAGATAAGCAAGGTTATTGAGTTTGCCGATAGCGGTGCCGTTCAGAAAATGGCAGCTATTGCCAAACAGCAAGGGGCCACGGCCAGACAGACTCAAGATATCGATTTTGACCAAACGGGATAGATTTGGGCTTGACGATGTTGATAGGAGTCGTTGGCCAATCATTGGACATTGGAAACAATTGCCGCTTCTATATATAATTCCTGTTTTACCAAAAACACCATACTTGGCGTGATTGGTGAGTTGTAGGGTAAAACAAAGGGTGGACTTGGCGATGAAACGGGTTGAAACAGTTTCTAGAAATAACCTGGCAAAAATGTGGTTTCGGTCCAAAAGTTCCGAGCTTTGTGTTATGCAAACTAGGTACCCTAGAGTATGTAGGCATGTCAAGATGATACTCGGCGACACCGGGGCAACTCAAAGTTTTAATAGATAAAAACTCAAGTGCAGAGAGACATGAGATCTGATCAGTGCTTGAACTCAAAATATGAAACCAATCAAAGTCACCAATAAGCATAGATTACGCTTAAACAATACAGTTTTAATCTATTTGAAGCATGTGAAACACTTTATATCCACCAGCTACATAACAATTCAAGGATCTAGCCGTGACTCGGCCGAGTGTCAAAAGCACCGTCAACAATGCCACTCATCACAAACGACGATGATTTTCTTATCTCGCATGTAAAATGAAACACCGCATATTGCAGGTGAAGAGATCCGGCAGCCAATACCACGGTCCCCTAGTGCCTCAACCGCGAAACAAGTTTGAGCATGATCTTCATACACGAGCTCAAACTCTTGGTACTAATTTAGGCCGCAATCTACATCCCTTGATACTTGATATCTATACCCAATCACAACCTCACGCTTTCATTCATATCGTCCCCACTGACAAGGTAATCTTAAGCCGCATAGTAGCATTTGCGCGAGTCAGGTGATGTTACGACGACGATGGCGGGACTAGCAAGGTGGAATTATTGGCTCACCGTTGATCTTCAAGACGATCACACTGATTCGCTACAAGGGGAGGCTCCTCAGATATAGTCGCTCCCATCTATCAAGCAGCCAACAAGGCCTTGCATCTTGTTTAGATGGCGGAGCTCCGGTGCGGCTCAGCCCTTACCCGGCGCCAAATTTAGTCCGTTTGCGTATCATGTCTATGAAGGTGTAATGAAGATCCAACTAACTAACTAGCTAGCCAGTATCTGAGATTCGTAATTCAATTTGCAAAGTCTCGAGGCATATCGATAGGGCTTGGGCTCCTATCCCCTGATCTAGCATTTATAGCTTGCGCCAAGTCCCCGAGTATCAACCTTTCTGCTACAAAGCTCATCAAATCTTGTTCATACTTTTATATATGGTTTCAACTCAGTTGGCTGCACACAGAAATTACTAAAGCTCTCAACTTTTCTTCTCTTTCTTCTTTACTTTAGTCTGATTTCATAACCACAACATTCCATCGCCATGGCGCATCACGATACGAGAGCGTCTGGCCTCAGCATGAGCCACGAAAGCTACAACCTCGACGACATTTCACACCAACTAAACTCCCATCGCAATACACAGAACCCAGTTTCACCATCGGATGATAGGCCCGGATCATCAACAGACGTCGAGTCTGGCGTATCAACACCGACTCACGTAAAGGAGGAGCCCTCCTTCGACATCTATGACCCGAACCGGCCGAAATTCGCATTGCGTCAACGCCTAAAGCATTTCACCTGGGCTTGGTACACCCTCCCTATGAGTACTGGTGGTCTTTCCCTTCTTCTCTTCGCCCAGCCCCATCAGTTCCCTGGCCTTCGAATCATAGGTTTGGTGGTCTATATCATCAACCTGATAATATTCACTCTCGTGAGCGGCGCTATGATTACACGCTTTCTCTTCCACCCTGGAACATTCTCCAAGTCCCTATCACACCCTCGCGAAGGTTTCTTCTTGCCTACGGCTCTCTTATCCATCGCCACAATCATCACCAGTACCGACCGCTATGCGATACCGAAAGATAACTCGAATCTTGTCTGGGGCGTTCAAGCAACCTTTTGGGGTTACGTCGTTGTAACCCTGATTCTATCCATAGGACAGTATAGCTTTGTCTTTGCGGCCCATAGCTTCTCTCTCAACACCATGATGCCTACATGGATCCTCCCCATCTTCCCCATCATGCTCTCCGGAACTATCGCATCTGTCATTGCTGAGACACAGCCTCATGTCGCTGCGGTGCCCATTATCGTTGCGGGACTGACTTGCCAAGGGCTTGGGCTCAGCGTTGCGGTCATGATGTATGCCCATATGATCGGACGTCTTATGCAGGCAGGTCTACCCAACCGAGAACACCGCCCAGGTCTTTTCATGTGTGTTGGTCCGCCAGCATTCACTGCACTAGCCTTGATCGGCATGGCTCAAGGTCTTCCCAAGGATATTGACTTCGTCCAAGATGGCAAATTCATCAACGTGGGATTTGTTCGGTTCATGGCTACCATGAGTGCCATCTTCCTGTGGGCACTAAGCTTTTGGTGGTTTGGTATTGCTGCTGTTGCCGTCATGCAGTCTCCGCCCAAGTATTTCCATCTCGGATGGTGGGCTATGGTTTTCCCCAACACAGGCTTCACTCTGGCTACAATCTCTATTGCCAAATCTCTCGGTAGTGACGCCATCGGATGGTTTGCTACTGGCATGAGTATTCTCATTCTCTGCGCCTTTTCATTCATTCTCTACAGCCATATTAGGGCTGTCATCACCCAAGACATCATGTATCCTGGAAGGGATGAGGATGTTGAAGACCACTGAGCATTGCATCGTACAGCTGCATGAGAAGTCTTTTGGGCTTAGATATAAAAAGAATTAGAAATCATATAGAGAAATTCCAATAGACATTTTGATATTTGCTTTGCCACATGCGCTGCTTGAAAGTTTTCTAATAGGAAAAGGTTTAATAATACTTTAGTTTTAAATCTCCCAATTGGTTGGGGATTAATTAAAACAATAGTACAAATAAGCTCTATAAAAGATATACTTTGGGCATTATGCAAAAAAAGAAAAGAAAAATCACAACCAAATACCCTCTTTATTGCCACCTAACAAAGCTTATACAGCTGACACGCAATGTAGTTTCCATCAACCCTAGGCAAAAACACACTAGGTTCCCTCAAAGAGAGACAGTCTAAGAATATCTATAATTAACTTTGGCTCTCAGGTTAAGGATAGTGTAGATAATATCTCTGTGAATAATTTCTGAGATCGTATATCAAATGTTACTCTTTGACCAAGTGGTCTGAGACAAAAATGAAACCATATCTTTCATTCCGATTCCCTTGGAACAGTGAAGTCTGATATTTCTCATGCTATGAAGATCTCTTGATCATTTCTTTGCAACGATTTCCTAAAAATAGTTACGCTTCCACTTATCTCATACACTTGAGACGTTGCCATGATCCGAGACTTTCGTTGTCATTTCCTCATTGGTTAATAGTGCTTGTCGGCCCTACAACTTCACTGTAACCCACTCGTAATGTCACCCTACAAAAGACTGCCGATTGCGGCCAATCTATCATTGGCTCGACACATCGAGTTTACTTGCGAATATTACCGTGATCCAGGGTGACTCAAAGATCTGCCTTTCGAGCTCGGATTCTAGAAGGTCTCATTCGTGGTCGAGTTTACGCGGTGGCCTTGGTTGGTAAGATCATCAGTCAGCTTAGCTTTAGCCTCTAGACCGACTCTTTCTTGGGAATAAGCCTTGCCTGAATAAGCAGTTGACAAGAACTAGATACCTATAAGATGCATAGCAGTAAGCAAGGCTGACGTCTGGGGTCCTCTTCTGGGCTGATCGGGTATTCAAGGGTGCAGCAGTGAGCATGGGATGTCGCCGGTATTTTATAGGCGACTGCCCGTACGAAAATATGCCAAATCTGAATAGTAACCGAAAACTTTGCAATCATGTCCCAATTAACTAGTGAAAAGCTCCCAGTTCTTCCATCTGAACTTACGGCTGAGTGGTTCAGTGCCAAACTCGGGCACAAGGTCAAGTCCGCTGTGAATAGCAGCAACATCTGGGGTACCGCGAGCAAACTCTTCTATACAATCACCTACGAAAACGAAAGCGATGAAGAAAGGCCGACCTATATCTGCGTCAAGGGAGTCTTTGACCCAAAAATGATTGAGGCTCAACCGTGGACGGTCAGTCTGGCTCAGCGTGAGGCAGAGTTCTTTTCAAAGGTTGCACCCAATGTTACCCATATGATCTTCCCCAAGGGCTGGTGGAGTGGAACGGACGAGAAGCAAGGCATTGCTATCATGAATGATCTTGTTAAAGAAGGGTGCACCTTTCCTGATGAAGTTGCTTCCTACTCGGTTGAAAAGGTCAAGAACGGCGTTGAGCAGCTGGCTGGTCTGCATGCGCAGTACTGGGGTCAGAGCCAAGAGGACCATCCATGTAAGACCGCTTCGTGAATTATTTCTACATTACAGATTATCAGGAACTAACAGTTTAAAGGGATTTGGAACAACTACGACCCTGCCATGACATTCATGTGCAGATCGTGGGATGAAGTAGTCAGAAGACCTGGCCGACCCCAACTACCAGAGTATTTGATGGATGGCACTCGATGCAATGAGGCACTGGATCGTTACTACGCTGAGCGCAACCCAAGGTTCCGCACCTTGCTCCATGGAGATACCCACATTGGCAATATCTACTTCACAGCTGATGAGCGCATTGGGTTCCTGGACTGGTCAGCCTTCCACTTCGGCTCATGTTTTCACGATGTTGTCTACCACATGACAGCTATGCTCAGCGTGGAAGATCGCAGGACTCATGAGATGGAGATCTTGGACCACTACCTTGAGACTCTATACAAATTGGGAGGTCCTAAGTTTGATCGACATAACGATCCTGAGGTCATGATCGAGTACAAGAGATCTTTCATGACCAATGTCATCTGGCTCATCTGCCCTGATGGATTGCAAAGTAAAGAGCGGGTTGCTGCCTTGTGCGAGCGGACTGTTGCTACTTACGATGATCACAAGGTCATTGATGTGATTCTAGGCCCACCAAAGCCAGAGGCATGATTGGACTTGATAAGCAAAAGTTCCGACTATATATCCTTCATGGCTATGCATACCTACGGCATCGAAACGGCGTCATGACACAAGTCATGGATAGTGAACCCGGGATCTCTCATCACCGATCATTCATGACATGGGGAAGGTTTTAAGGATGACATAGAAATGATGACCTGATACGACGACATTTTGTTTCTGGTATCACTCGTCGGTGAAGTGACAAACCTTAATACGCATGTGTAACTCTCGGTCAATCCTCAGCCTCATCCGTGTCCAGTCACGGGTGGATGTAGATAAGGTCAAGGGTATAGAGGGCCAACTATTCATATATTTATATGCAAGAGAAGGAGTATAATATAAGATACTTTATTATGGTAGCTACCAACTACATGGACTCCATTCTATGAAGCATGTCATAGCATGATCCTAGTCTATGGCCCATTCGTTATACTCAAAGTCCCTGCCTCTTCTGCTGCTTCTTCAAGCACTCGGCACAAATAGATTCGGCATCTGTCCTTTGGACCGTTGCTGTGGTTTTACAGGCACCCATGACACCTTTGGCTTTGTCGCAAGGGGCATCGGTCCACTTCTCTTGCATGAGGAGGAAGCACTTGCGACAGGAAATTCGCATTTGCTTCTTGGTGCACATAGCGCTGGTGGTTTTCTGTCAGTTTTAGCCTTGGATTTGGTGTATAACAGGTTGGGGTGGACGATCTGCAATGAGTTTTCTTTTTTAGAATCTTTGATGATGGAGGTTTGAGATGAGAAAGGTTAGGAGGCGTCAATTCTCGTATTTATAGTGTACATTGGTCTCTGATTAACAGCGGAGGGTATGAATGAATGTACTGATTAACATAAGACTGGCGAACATCTTGATACTCTTGTCCTGCTGGGTCTGAACGGCTGTTTTGGGCAACATCTATTATGTGCATCAATGCCCAGGAGGCGATAGACTCTGAAGCATTTGCACTTTTCCTAGGCAGCCGATACTATTTCATCCAAGCGACTCTACCTCTCTTCACATCCAAGTTCCAAGCATCGCCTCCCAGTGCACTGATCCCACTACGCTATCCGTCGAAATCTTGGTTCAAATATGTTCACCCAAGGCCGATTTTGGCGCAAAGAAGCTTCAGCCATTTGCTCCAAGAAGCCCCGAACCCCATCATAAGGATAAAAGATAACATCCCACGGAGTCCAACTGATCAGCGCCCACTCCAGACTTCGGAGCCGTTCCATACTGCCATATATCTCTTGAACAAGGCGTTCAAGCTCGCGGCGTTGAGATTCGTTCCTTTCCTCATAGGTCTTGAAGAAGTAATCCTTTGCTGGCTGGATGAGCTCCGGCCCGATGAGAAAGAGATTTCCGTTTTTATCCCCTTCCTCTTGGTTAACTGGGCCTGAGAGACAGATGCACCGAAGCGTTCCGATCTCTGGCCAGTCTAGCATATTGTTTGTCCCTGGCAGTGGCTCGCCATCGTGCAGTAGGGAAAGCACATTGCCTTGGAGGAAGTCGACTTCTTGCCAGCAGACATCCTCCGCGCTGACCATATAGTCAAGTAGATTCTGGCCGTTCCACATCGGGTCCAGGCCGTCAGTGATGCTAAGAAACTCCTTGTAGTCTTCCGGAAGTGTTGTCGCGAGTCTTTCTTCCAAAGCAGCTATCGCCGATGGAGAACACCCTGGTTTCAGTAGCCCATTAGGATTCTCGGGTCGCACTCGAATATCACCTGGTGGACGGTACAAATCCAAAATGTCGTATGGGCAGTTTTTGAAGGTATTCTCGCTGATAGTATGAACCAGCCTTTCGACACTTTGAGTTCCATACCGACGTCTTGGGCCAGAGTCTAAACGAGTCTCGGCTACTTGCAAGGCGCGGGATACAGCTGGTCGGAGTTTGGCAGCATGGATGTTGAGAAGGTCAAGTATGGGACGCATAGGGACGCCCAAAATCTGTTTCCATGCCATGCGGGAACATACAAGCTGCTCAACCATTTCCTCGGTCTGTATACGACCACATATCTTGTTAAAAACGTCTCGAGCTTCGTCATCCTTGCCCAACCGCAGATAAATATCCAAGGCGATCATCAGACCAGCAGTGCGGTATACTTGAACATAGGGATACGGGTAGATGCCATGGCGCCACCACATGGCCATCTTTACGTACCTGACTGCCATGGGTCCGTTTGGACTCGCTGCATATGTGAAATCGCCATTCTTCGTCATGATCTCTGCCTGGGCAACCTGCCCAGCAAGTGTGCCATTGTAATCCGGTAGTGCCGTGACAATACCGTTGTAGGCCATTTCAAGGGCCTTCTTGGCTGTTTCCTCGGTGACTTCCCATTCCTCAGTGAATCTTTGAAGCCAGGTCTCTCGGCCCTCCACTTCGAGTTCTTGGAGCTTTTCTTCGGTGCGTTCCTCTTGGGGAACCCAGGAAGGCCATGATGAAGTTGCTTCCCAGGCGAAGAACATGCAAGGCTTCAAAAAAGGATAATATGAATTGGAATACTGGAACGGATCAATGCCTCTGCTGGTGAGAGCCTCGAGGAGTTTCGTGGCACCGTCGACCTCACCGACAACGGCGAAATTCACGGCGGTTTGTATGATGGCTTGGATAGCTTTCGTGAGAGAGCGAGAATCGGCAAGTGTAGGGTCATCGTCGACATGACGAAGAAAGAATTCGAATGTAAGAGGTTCGACCTCTATTTTCTCGGTATTTCCGGTCGTCATTTTCTTCTTTTCTGTTGGAATATGCTTGATAGAGGAGTGTGAATTGTGAGAGACGATGCTTACAACGTGCGCATCACCTTGATCAAGACATGTGACGTCACGAAAGGCCACATGCAGAGTGATGCAAAAATCTCACTGGGAAAACCAGGCTCTCTACTACTCATACCTACCTATGTACCTACATACGAGCTCAAAGTCACTCCTCATGCGACTTGCAGTTTGCATTCATATCAGGTTGCATAGGATGAAAGGGACGCTGGTTGGTATGCAGATTTGGGTCTCATAACCTCAAATATCATCAACATCATGATAGAATGGCTGTACCTATGTCGAGAAATGTGCAAATTAACCTGGACTACATACAACTGTCCTACCGTGACCACTAAGATGCTTGAACTTCTCATCGTTCCTATACTCTTGTTGGAGATAGTTGGTCTGAAATGCTCATTATTAAGGCCTTTTGCCTCAAAGACGTGGCAGAATTTCTCATCGAGTTACTCTCGCACTATCAGATTTACACCGCCTTTGCACCCTTCAATTGCAATGATTCACTGTGAATGCATTAATGGAGTGGTTCAGGGCTTCAAGAGCCTTTTTTTCCTCAACAAAAATAACGACTTAGTTAGCATTAATGGAGTTCGCATGACACTAGCGAAAGTGACATTATTTTACATGTTAGCCCCACCAACAACGAGGTACCCCACGCTTGCATCACGCATGTAAACACCACTGCATGCTTTGAGTGCACTGCCAGCCTTCTTATCACCGCCTTCAAAACAACTGTGATATATACACAAATCTTTCATCCAGATAGCCTGCACTCTCACATTTGCTTCTTTTTCAGGCTTCATCTTCTCATCTTCGACTTTTCACCTAGCAACAGAGCAAAGCCGCACCAGGCTCTCTGGGCTGGCTCTCTTTCAACATTCGCCTTTGAGCAAATTCTCGATCTCTTTTTTCCCTATGCTACATTCCACTGCTTCATTACTTTCTTTTAGTCAATAACATTGACGCGCTTTACTCAACTCACGGTCAACAAGAAAACCTCCTGCTTCATCACTCTTCAAGTCAACGCTGTCTGAAGATAGCTCTACTCCCGACATTCAGCTCCATTTTGACACCGGGTCTTCTTCCTTGCTCGACTCCTCCTCCGACATTAATCTCACAAGACGAACCGACGATAAAGACAATACCAAATCAGCAGAGCCTGTATCGCAGAGCTTTGTGAACCGCGACATCACAGCCTACCTATGTACGTGCATATCCCCTTACCACAAAACCCTTTGCTGACTGCCAATCTGAGTAGATCGCGCGCATCTCTCCCTCTATCCAAAACCATTCACCCTTTCTACAATGGGTCGCAGACCTGCCACCGAGATCCCGAATAGTCCTCCGTCAGCCAAGCGTAGATGCAACAAGAGAGAAACATCTGAAGAAGAAAGGGGTGATTCAATGGCTTCATCTCCATCAATCAAGTCCGAATTGGAAGATGAAACAGTACGTTCAGATATCTGACGCGTCCAGCCAGAACTTTGGGGTTACGGGGAATTTTCAGCTAACCGACGGACTTTTTATTAGCGAGAGAACTTGGCTGACGACCAGAAACTGTCTGGCATGCAATCCAGAATCAGCAACCTGGAATCGAAATTAAGTCGTCTCCAGTCCAAGGTTGCAAGCGAAGAGGAGACGATGCGACGTTACAACCCTGAAAAGGTCAGGAAGGCCCTCACCGAAACTCGCTACCAGAAGGAGTGCACCGCATTATCCCTAAATACGATGAATGACATGGCCATAAAGCTTAATGAAGCCATTGACCTCGGGGGTAGTCTGACCCCTGAACCGACGTTCCATGCCCTCGAGGCATGCAACGTCGATAGCAACAGATTAAAGCAAAACATCAGGGATACAGAGGAGTTGATCTCACAGTATGAGAGTCAGCTCAATGGCGACGCCACCAAATATTCCAAGGCAGTGGAGGAGCTTGCGCATTTGCGCTCTGCAATTGTCAACTGCGAGTCAATTCTGGAAAAGTGCAGACATGATAAGGAGGCCATGCTTGTGCTACGCAATCTCAAGAATCTTTGCGCTTCAGATCTTGTGGATATATCCAGAGATTGCCTACTAGAGTTGCTTGGAGCTACTGAAAGAGCATTGGCTGAACTTGACGGGGTCGATGACGGTTCTGAAGTCTGATATTGGACTGATTTGGTCAACTTGGCTCCTCCTTTGAGCGCTTTGTATCAGCGCCACTCATTTCACACGATGGGGAAGATAGATCTTTGTCATTGATGATCTATATAGCTCGTTTTCAGTCATGTAACATACAGTTCTGTGACTTCGGTCTCTTTTTCTTTTTAGCTACAGCGTTGTCGTCCACGGTCTCATCTGTATAGCTCCAAGATTTGCGTCTCTATACAGATCCGCCGTGGTTTTGTCTCTGCCACATACCGCTTGTTCCCAAATCGACTAGAGCACCATATCTCGTCCAATATTCCTGTATATAGATTAGTTATGGAGCTATTTACTTATGGACCTGACTCTCTCATGATTGATCTTCATCGTCAATCTACCCTATGTATATCTCCACGCGGATGCTAACATGACTAGGAACTGAAGATCAATTGCGGGGTTACATGGGCACTAACAAGCTCTTTGACGTGAGTTTTGATTATGACCTGAGGTCATGCGGATAGATTTATTGCCCTTTAGATCTGTATGCTAACTTCATTTTGCCACGCGCCACCATGAATGAATCGCCTCATCCCAATACCAACCTCGAGTCAGTAGTGCTACCCTGGCGCCCAGCCAAGCCCCAGCCCTGACAGGCTTACAGGATCTGAATCGTGTAGGGTATCTAACGGGGGTTGGTGTCAGGTAGCGTTGGGTTGACTAGCCCCTTGGGGTATGCTGGTCATTAATGCGACTCAGTGCGTATTCTAAACAACATATCCTTTTGCCTTGCCCCAGAATCGAAACTTTGCAAGGTTCATGCATGGAACACAGCTAGAAGTTTGGGTAAAGTGCCAGAAAATGACATTAAAGAAAAGAAAAGAAAAAAGAAAAAAGAAAAAAGACTCACGACAGCCTCAGACCTTCACCGTCAACGTCAGCATATTCTCCGTCAGCAGAATTGTTGATCCACTTTCGTTCGCCGAAGGAAATGACGTTGGCTATCCCAGAGATTAGGTACATAGCATAAATTGCTCATACTACTCTCCAGAGCCCTCGTCGACTTGGCAAGGAGCTGATCCCCCGTACCAAGAAAAATTAGAAGCCCAACTAAGCCGGCTCTACGGCGTAGCACTGACTCGAGTATCCCCATGCTCCCCGCGGAAGAAACGGATAGCCATGTGAGATGGAACCCCTAGTGCTCAGGATGGAATAGTCTGGGACGCTATCAGCGCCAGTTCCACCAGGACAGGCCGTAACCTCACCAATGATTTGCTCAGTTCGTAGATCGCATCTTGACCTGTCAGGACACACTGCCGCGATTTCTGGAACCAACATAGAGCCGGCATACGAAATTCCCATCCACGTCAGGGGTCTAAATTCGACAAGGCTTCCCTTCCTGTTTTTTTCTTTAATAGACGCAAGGATCCCTCTTGTTGCCGAGACACTGTCTTGGGGGTTTATTTGCTTTGTCTTTTCTTTATCTCAATTAAAATTTTTGGATTCGATCCATCACATTCAACATGACAGGATTTTTGGTTCCTGACACGTTCGTGAACGTGAAACCCAGCGATACCGATCAGCAGGTCGCCAGTATCATATGGGGCTTCACTCTCGCCGTGGGTATTTTCACGGGCCAGAAAGCGGCAAAGCAGACATGGGAACAGTGGAAACGAACAGGACGGGCCAAGGCCTATGTCTGGATGGTTTGGGCTGAATATGTCGCGTCAATGATTATTGGTGTACTGGCATGGTGTTTTATTCGTGGCTACATTGCTCCAAGGTACGTTCTAGCAAACTCACTTGATACGGGATGGGACGCTGACTGATTATGACATAGTTTCTGGATTTACTTTACTTTCCGTACGATATATGCCCCGACATTTCGAACCGAATCGGCTGTACTAACATGATTCAACAGTTTGTCTTTGGACAGTTCAGATTCAAACAATATGCGGCATCATCATCAACCGAATCGCACTCCTCATGGTCAACAGACAAAACGCCGTCAAGGTTCGATGGATCACAGCCGTCATCCTCGGCCTCATCAACATCAGCGTCTTTTGCATTTGGATTCCTGCTCAATTGCAGATTTCCAAGCGATACATGGATATCAATTACGTCTGGGATCGCATCGAGAAGGGTATCTTTTTGGTCATCGACGCGACACTTCACAGTTACTTTGTCTACCTCATCCGTAGCAAGCTCATCGCCAACGGCCTCACCAAGTACAAGCCGCTGATGCGATACAATCTCATAATGATTCTTTTGTCCATGAGTTTGGACATCATCCTGATTGGTAGCATGTCCATTGGCAATGGCTTCATGTAAGTTGCAGCTGTGAACTATTTGCCTCAATCGCTAACTGGTGTAGTTACGTCCAATTTCATCCTCTGGTTTACATGCTCAAGCTGCACATTGAGATGAACATCTCGGACCTCATTGTGCGAGTTGTCCGTGCGACCGGAGACCACAGTTCATACCCCGACGGCGGTGACATGACGACCGAGTTGCGGTCCAGGGTGAAACATGCCGTCACTAAGGGTACAGGAGGTGCTACTGGACACACTGGAAAGGGAGCGGCCATGCTCTCGTCTACAGGGAGAAACCTTGAAGTGCGCATTGACGCAGGGGGTCACGTACCCAACAACGGGAACCAACCGCAGATTGGTATCACCAAGGTCACAGAAACGCACGTAAAGGTGATGCCCAAGCACGAGGAGGATGACGCCAGCTCGTCATCCTCAACACGGCACCTCAAGGACCCATACATGTACCCATAATTCACATTCACTAGGGCTGACAGAGAAGGAGATGAGACGGCAGTTGGGCGACATGATAAGATCGCCAAACTGAGCTGACGGCGCCACGGAACGTGGTTCGGAAATTATAGAAGGACTCTTGGTTGAACTAGAACGAGACATTGATAAGCTATTAGTATATGCAACAAATTAATAATGGATTCTAAACGAACTTTGAACGCAACGTGAAGGCGAGGCTAAAGATAACGGACCCTGGACTAACCATAATTTGGTTAGCACAACTGTTGCAAGTGATCTGCGACCAGGTTTTCCCCGGCTCGGCATAAATTCGGTCAGCGAAGAGCAGCTCCGGTGAGAGATTTGTCCAACTGGATTGGTGGCACAAAGAAAGTGTTAGTGTGACGACGACTGTGTACAGTATGTACATGTGCAGTACTGCATGGGCTATGTCCTAGTTAGTGCTTAGCTGGGTGATACAGTTGCGGTGGCAACTTGCAGAAGCGAGCGAGAATCCTACAGTATCTCAATGCTCTATTTTTCCGTCTTCCTTGGCATCGTGCTGGCATACCGTTGACATGCTAGCATGCTGTTGGCAGATTCACAACTGCCCCTAGTCTAACTAGAACTGGCATGCAGTGGGCAAGCCAAGCAACCGATGTCACTATCAAACCAGGGCTGGCAATATCCGGCTGTTGGTCGCTATCCCAATTCAAAGCCGACTGTGCAGCAGAGGATACACAAATAGGCAGGCCCATGTCCAGAACAAGCCTGGAGCGGTCGTAAAGCCACCACTCCGACCCAAATATGCACATCCAGTGGAGTCTAGGGACCCTTCATGGCCCGTGCCCTAAATGATTCTCGTGTTCACCAGACTAGATCTAGTTAGAAGAATGGGGGAACAAGCTTACCAACAACAGAACGCAGCCGACGCTTGTAACATACCCCGACCTCACGGTGGTTTGAACAACGCCCGATGAAACGCTCCAGGTCGAGTAAGGGCCATCCTTGTAGGGATGCAACGAGTTGCTCAAGATGAGGAGGACCTGCATGTGACGACCATGTGGATAATGGGCGGCTGTGTTCTACCGGTATCTGCAAGGGAGCCGGTACTCGCATGTATATATATCTTCCCCTCACGCGGGATATTCTCATGTTTAATCATCATTCTCAAACACGAGTCGCTCAATTCCTCTTCTCTAACCCAGTTCCGGAAGGATCTTCAACTATTAACCATGGGTCTATATACCAAGCTCGCTAGCGACATTACCGAAGTCGATGTTATTATTGCCGGAGGTACGCTTCTGCAGCTACTGTACTAAGCCACTCACAGACAGTGCTAACTCCCTATTCCAGGCGGAACAGCAGCATGTGTTGTTGCCGGCCGTTTAGCAGAGGCCGATCCCAACCTGTCTATCCTTCTCATTGAAGGCGGCCAAGACAACCGCGGGGTCCAGAACATTGAGAACCCCGTCTTTTTCCTGGACCACTTGCTACCGACCTCCACCTCCACCTTGTTCTACAAGGCCAACAAGTCGGAGCACTTGGCGGGGCGCGAGTCCATCGTTCCCTGTGGTGGAACACTTGGTGGAGGCTCGTCGATCAATTTCATGATGTACACTCGTGCTCAGAAGTCTGACTTCGATTCTTGGAAGACACCTGGATGGTCTTCGGATGAGATTTATCCGTTCTTGAAGAAGGTATTTATCCCATGACACCCCAGAAATAGGAACCATCACTGACAATATCCAGCTCGAGACATATCATGGTCGAGGTGATGCGGAACATCACGGATTCGAAGGCCCCGTTCATGTCTCTGACGGCACATTCCGTTCCAAGAACTCAGAAAGTGACTTCATCAACGCTGCTTCTCAAGTCGGCTGGCCTGAGATTCATGACCTTCAAAACTTAAACGCCAACAACGGTATCGAGCGATGGCTTCGATATGTCTCTAAGGAGGGTCGCCGACAAGATACTGCTACGGCTTATCTTCACAGCAAGATCGACAACACCAAGTATCCTAACCTTCACGTCCTTGTCGAATCAAAGGTTGTTCGCGTTCTGCTCGATGATGAGAAGAGAGCCGTTGGTGTTGAGTACACTCCCAACCCTGTCTTCCAAGCACAGATTGGCACCACTCAACATCCCAAGTTGAGTGTCAAGGCTCGCAAGCTCGTCGTTGTCTCCTGCGGTGCTCTTGGTACACCGCCCGTGCTGGAGAGATCTGGTCTTGGAGACCCTGAGATTCTCAAGAAGGCCGGTGTTGACGTCAAGGTTGACCTGCCTGGTGTTGGTCACGAGTACCAGGATCACAACCTCGTTCTCTACCCTTACAAGACTTCTCTCCAGCCTCATGAGACTATCGACAGAGTGCTCAGGAACCCTCACAAGCGCCAAGAGATGATTGATGCGAAGGACTCCGTTCTGGGCTGGAACTCGATCGATATTTCTTCAAAGCTCCGACCTTCAGAGGCTGATCTTGCTACACTTGGACCCGAGTTCCAGAAGGCCTGGGACAGGGACTTCAGAAACGCTCCTGACCGACCTGTCATGCTAACTGGTCTGGTCTCTTGGTAAGTAACTCCATCTCGATGAACAAACGATCAATGCTAATTCATTTCCAGCTTCTTGGGAGATCCTTCAACCGTGCCAGAGGAGCAATATGTCACAATCGGCAACTACACTGCTTACCCCTACTCCCGCGGCCACATCCACATCACGGGCCCTGAAGTTGACGACACACTCGACTTTGACGTTGGTTACCTCAGTGACCAACACGGTCTTGACCTGACGAAGCAGGTATGGGCTTACAAGAAGTCCCGAGAGATCATGCGTCGAACAAAGATGTACCGTGGTGAGCTCGCTGCTGGTCACCCAACATGGCCAGAGGGATCAAAGGCTGCCTCAGTCGAGGTCAACGAGCCTCTCAGTGATATCAAGGACCTTGAATACTCTGCTGAGGACGACAAGGCGATTGAGCAGTGGGTTCGACAGAATGTCGGCACAACGTGGCACTCTATCTCCACGTGCAGAATGGCCCCTCGCGAGGAGAAGGGAGTTGTGGATGAGCGACTGAATGTTTGGGGCACAAAGGGTCTCAAGTTGGCTGACTTGAGTATCCCCCCCAGCAACGTTGGCGCAAACACAAACAACACTGCCATTGTTGTTGGTGAGAAGGCTGCGGATATCATCATTGAGGATCTGCTTCTTAACCAGCTGTCTAAGCTGTAAGTTGAGCGCTGTGCCTTTGCACCGCAAGAGTGGATATTGCATTAGATATTTTCTATGAGGGATATTGGTAGCATGAGCTTGACTTGCTGTTTTCAGATAGCCTAGATATCCTTACGTAAATAAAATAGATCCCATGAGATGAATGTTACTACCAACTGCTTTTGTTAATTAATGACTGTCTTTAATAGCTCATAGGAGATAAGAGTCTATCACTGTGAAATAATTGCAAAGTACCTGTTGTTTGAAGTGCAAAGAACTAATTGCAATCTATTAGACAACTCTTGTTTGAGATGAACCTGTCTTATTATCAAGATGTGATTTCAAGATCAAGGCATTGATAGATAGAGCCTAACTCGGCAAACTTGACTTGGTCTTCCAACATCCTACATTAGCCAACTTGACGTAACTCCCTGTGTATTAAAAAGATAGGAACAGGCACTGAGGCCTATAGATAGAACGTCCAGTCCCGTAGTAAAAAGACAACAAATATCAGCAAAAAACATACAACAGCNNAGAGCGGACGGGATCCCGAGTTTTCCAATAGAAGAGTGTACAAATCGGTGTTGAGTTATATATTAGTAGTTCCAATATCTAAGGTTACTTAGATTATTTATTTACATCGAGGTCTCTAAGAATAATAACCCGAACTGGTGTAATGGCAACATAATCGAAGTATCACCCGCTTATGGCGGGCCCTTCGGGGGGCGGAAGATCTTGGTTCGAATCCAGGGTTTGGGGTCTATAATGTCTTTTTGCCCTTGTAACCCCATTGTACAGTGCGGGAAGTTTTTTTTTTTTTGGTTTCCTTTGTTTATTCACCTATGAATAAAAACCCCTTCTATTAATATAATATGTATTCAGCACACATTCTTTTAGAATTTCAATCCACTAGATAAAAAAGAAAGAATTAATTAAAGGAGGGGAGGGTCCTGAGGGATGTTTTTTCCTAACTCGCTTGTGTAATTCAGTAACCTCTGCTTAAAGAATGCATTTAACTGAATTGTCTACCCTACTTAATAATCGATAGAGAAATGGTTAGATAGACGTGATTTCTATACAGTAACTAGTAGACAGGCCATACGTAGGTAGGGTTATGAATGTGAAATTTCATATGCGAAGTCTGGCGGGGAACAGAAAAAAACGGGATAGTTAATTAACTACTACTACTACTACATACCTACTCACTACAGAGCGATATGCCTGTCAAGGTTCTCAGCTTAGACTTCTAGGCTTCCGATTTTAGAGGATATGATTGCCAGAAATCACGTCACTTCAACAGAAGATTAGAACTTGACGGGATCCCGTATTTTCTAGTAGGTATGGTCGTATGTGCTAGAATACGGTGTAGTGAAGGATTATAAGGCTTTCATGGCGGCTTGGTAGGTGATATCCGGCTCAGTAAGACAACGGCACGACACAGAAATCTGACTGCACAACGCGATATCCACTCGACTCACAAGACATCTTTATCTTCTAGATATCTTCTATGGAAAGCTTCATCAGCTTGGTTTCACTGCAGCTACCTCTTTGGCGCGCAAGTTGGCGTCTGCATTGGGGGAACTAGTCTTGGGCTGAGTAACTGCAAACCGCCTCATGTCACCTCATGTCTGTCTTTATATAAAGCCCGGCATTCAACTACATAGTATTAAACACATGAAGAAAGAAAAAGACTCGAGAATTGTCGTTATGAGAAACTATTTGCTACAAGTCACACGTGATTTCTAAACATAGACAAAACCGCTGCCATGCCAAGTCCAGCCCTCATCCAAATCAGTTCAGTCTTGACCGTATCAAGTACCGAGTTCCAAAGCCTTGTTGGTCCCGACAGCCCTAGCCCTGATTAGTCAAAGCCAAGGGACGAAAACGAAACAACGGAACAACAAGAGTCATCTCCAATGATTTGGACGTATGGGTCGCTGCAGGGCAAGTGTGTCAATGGAATGTAGGATTCGCTAGGGTTACGTCAAGTAATCAGGGGTAAAGGCCTTCCCATTGTGGTGGTCAAAACCGAACAGGTTGGTTGCAGCGCATGCGTATTATGGGTTCCTGCACAACCAACAACATGATGAGACAGGGGTTGCGGCAATCTCCACATCCTGCGCGTAGAGAGAACAATTTGACAGGAGTACTCGTTACTTAATAAGGCTCAAGTTTGTTATTCTCGGTAAGGAGATTTCGCTTAGTGATCGCCAAGCCAAAGACTTTATTAATTTTGTTTGGGTTTATTAGACAGACTAGGTACTTGATCCAAGATCTCAATCGACGGATCGTTCGGGAAGATAGGAAGATGGGTAGATCAGCAGGGTTATTATCCCAAAGGTCAGCAGAAGACATCCCCATTGGCTTCTCTTTGTCCCTGCCATTCACATTACCCGAGCGGGGGATATAACCGACATATGATGCCACTCTGCTGTGTGTAACACGCAAACATCTGCATGCCTTAAAGAGGCGGGGCAGCCCAGTCTTTGTCCCAAAAATCTCTCCAGTCTGTTGGTACAGTTCTATTCTTCACAATGGCTTCTCCAGCAGCTCAGGCAGCAGAACAGCGCCCCGAAATCACCCCCGATGCCCCCGGAGTTCTGGAAGCAGAAGTAATATACCCATTGCTGCAGATTAGGCGACCAATGCTGATTTGAATTGTAGGAGAATGTGGGAGATACTGACTCCACCTTAGAGTCCGGGTCAGTCACATAGATAACCACAAATCTTCTGTTCTTTGTTACTAAATGTTGGCTTTAGAGATGGTTCTTCCAGTTATATGACATCTCTCAAATCGAGCATTTTCAGCTACAGGTAAGATCATTTACTTTCTGACTTTTGACCATTCTCAAGGCTAATGTGATGCAGATTTGAGGTCAGGCAGACAAGTTTAGGTTATTTGCTCCCACGATGTTAACAACTTCACAGCACGGCCGTCGATACCATGCATTTCATGAAGGCACTTACTTAGTGGTTAGTCTACACCATTGAGTTGTTGCCCCAAAATCACCATCTAATACCATACTGTAGCCAAACGACGATGAAGAGCAGAACCGAATGGACCTGGTTCACCATATTTACAGCCTGATTCTGGATGGGAAGCTTCACCTCGCACCGATCGACGACAAACCGCAACGCGTACTCGATTTGGGTACAGGTACAGGTATCTGGGCCATCGATTTTGCAGAGTACGATACTTCTTTCATCGACAGCTTTGGGGTTTTGTCGTTAACCTTTTCAAAGTGAACACCCTTCAGCGGAAGTGATTGGGACAGATTTGAGCCCTATCCAACCTGACTGGTAAGTCACAAACCGAATCACCCAGTGTCAACTTTATTAATGCTCCGAAAGGATTCCCGCCAACTGCGTCTTCGAAGTAGACGACTTTGAAGATCCATGGGTATACAAGAAGCCCTTTGACTACATCCATGCTCGAGAGTTGGAGGGATGCATCAAGGACGAACAGCAATTCTTCGACAGCGCATTCGAGAACCTAAACAGCGGTGGCTATTTCGAGATTCAAGCCCAGCGTGGATTCTTCATGTCAGACGACGACACGATCAAGAAGGCAGTAACCGCAGAGGTATGGGCCGAGGCGGTGCGTGAGAGCAGCAACAAATTCGGAAAGCCTCTAGACTCCGCCATGAATTGGAAAGAGAAAGTGATCAAGGCTGGTTTTGTCGATGTACACGAAGAGATCCGAAAGGTAGGTTGGATTCCCATAGGCCTATGACTCACTAACATAAACAGATCCCGATCGGCGGTTGGCCCAAAGACCCGGTGCTCAAGGAGGCAGGCAAGTGTCAGGTTGTTCAGTCATGCGCTGCCATCGACTCGTATACGCCGATGCTACTCGAGAAGATCCTTGGATGGAGCAGTGAGGAAACACAAGTGCTCATGGCAAAGACCAAGAAGGAACTTCGCGACCCATCTATTCACCTCTATCTTCCTGCTTACTTCATCTGGGGAAGAAAACCGTGAGAGTCGATCTTTGTTGGTTATTCTGTTATAGATTCACAAGAGGTAGCAAGTTCTGATCATATTATTTTTGATGATATGTGAAACCTGTATCAATATGTAATAGGGCGGCTGACCCGAAAGCGTTTGCTTGCTAACCAATACATACATACATAACCAAATCAAACAATTTCCGTTGGGCCATTTGCCTGGCACTGTTTCTACAGCCTTATTTCCTCCTTTTATTAATATTAATCTCCTCATCTGTCTTGTTCCACAGCCAGAGGTAATCAGAGCTCGGGCGCAGTTTATGGCCACCAACAGCCAAATGTTGTCGCAGCCAACAACAGGCTGAAAGCCTCGCTCAGTTTTCACCCTGACAACATTCCCTCTCTTGTTCTCCAGTCCTCTCAAGGCGTGACCATGCCATGGCGCCTCGATGCTGGAAGAAGTGCACAGCTTGGTGCGTCGTTTCGGTGAGATGTCGAGAAATGGGCTCGGCGATGAGGGCAACTAAGAATATGTTCAAAGGTGGATCAAAGCATTATTATTGATCCTTGATTATTGTCTACACGGCGCATGGTTGGTGTCGAAAACAGGGCACTTAGGAACTCATTTTCAGATAATGATCGTATATTATTGTACCTTGAGTAATGTTCAAGTACAAACGGGGGTATCTACTACTTCATAATAACAAGGAAACAACAAGCCTTTACCTTCCTGGGTCCCTCTTGTTCCACCAACCAGCTTGGATAATCTCTCTCTCATAACCCTCTCAATAACTCGCTCCTCGAAAACCAGGACATCATCAAAGGAATCACCCTCCTCTTCGTCAATCTGCCCTTCTCGCCTTCGATGGCCCGCAAAACGGAGAGGTGTTTTCGTTGGCTTGACTTTGCGGACAAAGTCTCGCCGACGCGAAGCATATCTCTCGGACCTTGCGCTCCAGAAGTCTTTGGCCATCTCACTGAGCTCATGCGTTCTGGCGGCTGCAAGCCCAGAGGGGCTCACGTCGACCTGAGACTTCCATCCTGCAGGCTTGTAGGCTCTGAAGCTCATTTCACTCACGTGGTACCTTATCTTGATATCAAGAATGTCACCGGAACCGGAGAGTACATGGTCAACGAGCCCCATCCCTCTGGCTTGATATGCCGATAAAGGCAGCATGTCCCTGAGGATGCGCCTTGAACCCTCTACTCCACAGCGTCCGACGTAAGACAAGGAGTGATACTCAGAGCCATAGAGTCCTAGAGCCCGGTACGCAGGGTTGAGTACAGCCTCAGAGCCAGCTATCACCACATCGCAAGCCGTTGCTAGAGCCACGCCGCCAGCGGCGCAGTTTCCTCTAATGGCCGAGATAGTAGTGATGTTCTTTTGAGGGAAAGTATCAAGCAGCATCTGTACAACATCATCTATGCGATTGATGTTACACCACGACTCGGCTGCCGGATCACAACTAGCTTCGATAACGTTGAGAGCGATACCATTACTGAAGTATGAGTCACCACCCATGAGAACAACAGCATCGATATTGCCATGGTAGGCGACAAACTCGAGAGCTTCAATGAGTCGCGAGCATTGGGATGTGCTCATGGCTCCGTTGTAGAATTCGAAGTAGACGAAGGCGACTTGGTTTTTGCCACCACTGGCAGCAAAGTCGACCCAGATCTCTTGATGGGTAGAATGGTCTGCTTTGATCCAGGCGACGGTCGATCGCAGTGATCCTGTCCCAGCCAGAGCGGTACCGTCGATCAGACCGAGGTCGAGTAGACCAGAGACAGCTGGGACTTTGGGCCAAAGCATTGGGTCAACCTTTCTCTTCATTCTTCGGACATGAGTGATCCAGATCCCAAGACCATCACAAGTGGCAACACAGACTGCATCGTCTCTGCAACCGATGATTTGACCGGGTGCGGGATTGTGTTTGTCCTCCCGTCCAGCCTCAATCGTACCACCATAGACGTAAAGGTTGACACCTCCGAACAACTTTGTAAGACAGCCAGGCTGTGAGTCAGCCGACCTGATCTTACGTGATATAGTCTGGGCTGTTTCGTATTGGATATCGAAGTTTCGTTCCGCAGCCTTGAGCAGAGGCCGGCAATGCGTTGGTCCGCCGAGGAAAGGCTTTCGTTGCGTTACCGAAAGGGTCTTGTACGAGGGGTTGGGGACCAGGTTGACTGATATTCCCCGGACATCTTGTCTCTGCAGTAGAGATATTCGTGCGAGAGCAGCTGGGACGCTTGAATCGGAGAAGCCATTAGCCGTCGCGACAATGCGATTGATAGCAGTGACGGTGGCAGTAATGGCAGCTTGGGTGACATGTTTTCGGTAGAGAGTCGACTTTGTCATGCCAGGCGCATCAATGTCGATCTTGAACTGCTCAAAGGCCCAGACCGGGCCAGCGTCCATCTCTTGGACAGCTTGTAGGACGGTGACACCCCAGTGGGATCGGCCCGTCCGGCACCAAGCTTGTGACTTGAGCAGTTCGTCAGAGTCTGACACGGTGCCATCGTCACCCATCAGCACCCAGTCAAGGGCACTGGGACCAGCATCACCTGGTGGTCCTGGGTGAATGATGAGAGTGAGGTATTTGGAGAAGATCTCGCTTGGGACTCGCGAGGTCAAGAATGGGCAGATGATGAGGTTTGGCTGAACGAGGTTTGCTGCCTCGATCATGGCCGTGTCAGACAAGGCATACTCAATGGTGACATGATGGGTTTGACTGAGAGTGAGATAAAGTTGTTGAGAGAGCGAGTTGTGCGCAGTACAGAGGAAGAGGATATTCATTGCCGGCATGTTAGAGCGTCGAACTCCAGGAGCCGCGTCACTTGTGTGACTCGTCTCGGCAGGGCCTCGTGAGAAATGCTGTGAACCCATTGTAAAGAGAGGCTGTAACCAGCTAGATGTTTGCTTGGATTTCCACATGAGTAGGGAGTATCTGGGGTTTAAGTAACAAAGTTGGTTTGTGAATAAATGAGCAAGTTAAGTAAGTTTGCCACATGCTGGCAGCAAGTGTCACCGCATCCTGACACTGGATAGTGTCTTCAGCAGCTGGCAAATTAATCTGGTGGGTGTCACCCTCAAACACCGGACAACGAAGTCAGGCATGCAGGGAAATCATTGGTTCTTCATGTGAGTGATTGTGCAGTTGCTTTTCGTGGCTGAGGATCTATCGAAAAATCTCTCAATCTAGTACACAAACGCATCCATTAATCACATTCGACAATAAACTTTTACGGCAAAACTCCATCGGCGATTGGATAGGATTTCCACGTTGGGCTAGTTGTCAGAGCCCCCTTGCAGTTGGTTTTCACCCATTTCACCACCTGAGGGATATAACATGGCGTTTTGCTTTACCGGGAATGTGAATGATCGACGCAAGTGCGTGACTAGAATCATCAGCGGAGTCGAGAATTGCTTTTTTGCATTTAATCATAGAACCCCGGATCCTGGGTAACAATGCATTCCTTATCACAGCCAATTGATGATATTGTAGCTGAAATGAAGAATTGTTTTTGATCAATGCCTCGAGACTCGAATGTTTCTTTTTGCCAACAAAGACAAATTCTAGATCCTGCCACCTGAAACGAATACCTAAATAAGCCCGGCTTGAAGGGGGCACCAACATACGTGACCAAAAGGAAGACATGGGTGTTGGTGGACGCTAACAAGAGCCTAGGCCGCACCTTGACACAGATGGAGACTAGACAGACTCTCTGTGCGACACGGGCTAGACGGGTTGGCCTAATCAATCCAAGGCGTGGCACACTACGAGATGAGCTGTTGGATTCGGGAGCGACCAACGGTAGTCGAGCGCCAAAAGTACTCGAGCAACCAACAGGACTCGAGTGACCAACAAGACTCGAGTGACCAACATACGAGTGACCAACAGTCTTCAATACGTATGTACCGCCGCCATTTCTCGGAGAGTGATGAGCTATGTGATATGTCCGGAATTGAATAAAATCACGGCGATCCCCGAAACAAACTTTCAAAAACCAACAACCTGCAAAGCATAGCTAAGGTAAACAAATATCACCAATCTCGGGGTTTTAATGAGAAAGAATTGGCAGCCGTGCTAGCAAGAAGGGTATTGCCTCAACCGCTGAATAAAGGGGGAACTACGCTCGGATTCTCTCCACTGAAGATTAAACATTTGGCGACTAAAGGGATGCAATTTTGCGACCAGAACGACTAGAAGCGTTGGCTTCCCGCCCAACGTTAGTTGTGGCCAGAACAATAGAGGGACTAGAAGCTTTGGCTTGACGCCCAACGTTAGTTGTGGCTCGTAGCATCAGCTAACGAAGATGAGGTAACTATCGTATCCTCCCTTCACCGACAAAAAGGGATATGAACGGTGAAGATCAATCTCGATCGGGGATGGAGCACGATTATCCTGTTTCTTCATTGTCAGCCTTACTGACCCATCTCTTCAAACCATCTCATCAGAAACTCGGCAATTGGTCAAGACATTCTTAGTCATCTCTCGTATGGCATCCAATCAGCTTGACATTATTGTTCTTGACAATCTCCACCAACCTTCTAGAAGCCCGGAGATTTTGCGTAAGGGGCCTCAGATGTCAATGTTCATCATGTAGAATGCTACAACTATGTACTGAGATATATGGTCGGAAAGCCTTTCTATTGCCGTTATACTGAGACATAGCCATGTTCTTCAAGGCTTCGATACCATGGCTCTATCAATGTAATTGTTGGAGCTCAAGTAGCTAAATCGAACCAAATTATATGTAATTGCTGGATTCCAAGCGGATAAAAAATGAGCATAACTATCCGGCCAAAAGATTATGAGTATAATCTTGCAGTAGTCTATGCCTGTTAACTTTAAGCATAAAGAAACATTTGAAGCGACAGTATAATGCAAGATCATCGTGGGGGCAAACCAAATTTCCAGTCCCAAGTCTCAACTCCAAAAATACATCTAGGTTATAACTCAGATATTGTATCAATACCTCAGCAGATTTGCAGTATTTTAATCGTCCCTTCTAAGCAGAACAATAGGAAAATATGAGAAACAGACACGAGTAGTCTCCTGCTTGCTCGTCCTGATTTCCTTGAGATATTGCCAGGATTACTATCCTATAGGGTAGCTAGCTATCATCAAGGTTATTACTTCAACATCTCCCGCCAACGAGATACAAACTTGGTTAGCAACTTGATAATAAACCTTGGTATAATTGCAATTCGCCGCATAGAATTTCCATCAGTATCATTCTGGAAAGCTCTCCCTTCTCTGTCTGACATTATGCCAACACAAGGTCGACGATGCATCAACTTCACCCGCCCATCAAACGCGGCTGAGACCGCTGGAGAAATTTCATTGACGGCCCGGAAATCGCGCAAGATAATAACAAAGCACATATACATACCAATGGGGATCTGCTGATTGCTCCGATCCAGCTACTGGCGGAAAGTTACCATGGAAATCCGAAGCGTCGGAATCACTAGCCCCATGCCGGAACGGTTTCCCCTAGCTTCCCCTATCCTAGCTGCATTCACCGTCACTCGTCGGTTCCCTCCTTTTCTGGTCAAACCAGCGAATAGGATTCTAGGATGCTTGTCTATGTACGAAGATAAAACACATGCATCAAACGGTGATTGTATGTACAAGATGCAGCCTGGCGATTTCTCAGCTGGTACGTTTGTCGGTCAGGAGAATACGCAAATAGATACCGATAGTGGGCTAATATCTCAACGGCCCCGAGTTTGATGTTTGGTCAGATCATTCTTGTAATCAGAAAGCAGCGTCTAGAGCCAAGGAAACTCTCAATTTTACAGTACAACGTACAGGCATTAACGACAAGGCATCGGATGAAAACCAGTAACAGATTGATGACCTGATCTCGTATTGTATACAATCAGATCTATGGCATCTTCGATTATCTAGGTAATCTCAATGCTATCTCAGGCTAACAACGCACAGAGATGGGTAAGGCCATTTCTCTCACCCGAGGTCAATAAGCTTATTTGCGGCCCCTGCCAAGACTACAACATCATCCATCAATTAGCCAAGGATGGATAAATATGACCTGAGGACATGTAGTAACGCTTATTGTATTCCACGTCATGCGTTAGAATCTTAAAGGCTGTTTCTTCCCACCATCCACTACGTAGTACGGAGTATCATTGGGACGGTCGTATTGATGAAACCCTGGGTGCCTCAAATACATCAGGGTTGCATTTCTTGGCCTCTAGCCTTACAAATGATTACAGGAAATTGGGCCAAGGCGGCGCTAAAGAATGACAGCGGGTTGTTACGTAGGATGGGAAATGACAGTTGAATTCCTTGAAGGGATCGTGTAAATAATTCTAGAAAAATTAGGGTTGGTTTGCAATCAATGGCTGAGATTGTGTTTTGATCTCAAGTGCTTCCAATCAGTCGGGACCCAAGCATTACGTGCAGTATGCCTTGGTCACCAGAGGAGTTACTGTTTCGACCTCGACCCATAGTGAGCGGCTGACTTCAAATGTTCTCACAGTGAGCGAGTGGTTCATCCCGTGGTGGGGAGCGGCCTAACCATAAACTTCCAGGCCAGTTTCATGTTTTGTTGAAAACAATATCTGCCGATAAAACATAGGAGTTTCGCTTAACTTGGCGTTTACATTACTTGGGAGATCAGCCCATGTGGTTCGATACAATGAGACGAGCTTACAGAGAATTGTTTCAAGACGCCGATTTCTAGAAGAAGTGAGTGTCGAGAGAAACGATACTTGCATTTGATGAGTTCGCATCATCGCAATGGCAAAGTCAATGGCTGCGAAAAAGAATAGACTTTAGGGTACAGTAGTTTAAGGTTGACAGGCGTTAGCAGTCAGTCACCTTAATTTCTGGAAGCTATGATCACCCGCCAGGGGACGATCCCTACTCAAAATAAGACCTCGTTTTCAAATCCCTACCGCCAAGAACTTTTACCCCTTGACTAAAATTGAGCGTTTCATGGTCGCGCTTTGGTTTCTTGAATAGCCTCATTGATGCTCTACGGTTGCATGAGCAGTCTAGAAGGTATCAAAAAGAAAAGATAGCTTCAATAATTAATTGATGCTTAATCTGATTTAACTCAAACGCATATTGAAGGCTTGAAGCATATTTTTTAGGTTGTTTAATAGGGGGAATAAGCGAAACTAAACGGCCAGTTAGCAATAACCTAGTTAGATTAAACATGACCTCTGATTGGTGCGATAAAATTCTAACCACTGAAACGCTGGGGGCTACCGGTCGCCGCACTCTGTAACACTGAGATACGAAGCGACAACGTCCAACATTGGCCAACTTGACTGCATCTGCCGGGGTTCGTCGATGATTACAGTTTTTCCATCTCGGCGTTTGACTTTGAGTAAACTGGGGCAAGCGGTTCAAGGAGATTGAATTGATTATTCGGCCGGATGAAAATCTAATTCCAGTGTAACCTCCGACTGAGGGGGATAGCATCATCAGAACATATAAATCCATCTCTCTTCCTCTGTCCTTCTCGATCTTTTCCCCTACTATCACCATCATCAATTCTTCATCTTCTTTCATTCACTTCAGTCTTTCTTTCGAAGAGCTAGTCTCTCGTTTCTTTCGTTCCAAATTCACCGAGCAAGTCTCACAGCACTACCAAGTACCAACCAATCTACTATCCCTCAAACCACCACCAATCTCTCAAAATGAAGTTCTCCGTTATCGCCCTTGCTGCCCTCTCGCAGGTCGCTTCTGCCCACTACTTCTTCGACGTCTGCGGCCATGACAACCAGGACTCTTCTCCTTTCCAGTACATCCGCGACTTCACTCGCCCTACCAAGTACAACCCCATCAAGTTCTCCTCCAACCCCGCCGCCGACATCCGCGACAACTCTTTCGTTGATGGTGACGACATCATCTGCAACCAGGGTGCCAACAAGAACGGTGCCAACACCCAGGTTCTCGATGTCAAGGCTGGCGATGTCATGAGCTTCAAGCTCGGCGTCGGTGCCAAGATGGGTCACCCCGGACCTACTCTGGCCTACATGTCCGATGCTGGTGGTGATGTCAAGTCCTACGACGGATCCGGTGACTGGTTCAAGATCATGGAGGAGGGTGTCTGCAACGCCGGTGGTGACTTCACCAAGGACGCCTGGTGCAACTACGACGCCACCTCTTTCGACGTCAAGATCCCCCAGGGTGTCCCCAACGGCGAGTACCTCCTCCGAGTTGAGCACATCGGTATCCACCGATCTCACGTCAACCAGCCCGAGCACTACGTCTCTTGCGCTCAGATCAAGGTCTCCGGTGGTGGCTCCGGCAAGGTCGATGCCGAGATGGCCAAGTTCCCCGGTGCCTACAAGTCCACCGACGGCTACGCCAACTTCTCCATCTACAACGGAGCCAAGGAGTTCCCCATGCCCGGCCCCAAGGTCTGGTCTGGTTCCTCCTCTTCCGGCGGTAACTCTGGCAACACCGGCAGCAACACCAAGGCCCCTGCTGCCAGCAACACCGAGGCTCCCGCCGCCGGTAACACCGATGCCCCCGCTCCCGGAGGCAACGATGCTCCTGCTCAGACTCCCGCCCCCGAGGCTGGCAACGAGCAGGGCGCTGCTCCTCAGCCCCAGCCCGGCAACGCCGCTCCCCAGCCCGGTGCCGGTAACAGCCAGGCTCCTCCCGCTCCTGCTGCCGGTAACAACGGCAACAACGGCGGTTTCCCCCAGGGCGGCTTCCCCCAGGGTGGTTTCCCCCAAGGTGGTTTCAAGGGTTTCCAGGGCGGTTTCCCCGGTGCCCCCAGCGCCCAGTCCCAGAACCAGGGCTTCAAGAAGGTCAAAAAGGTCAACAAGACTGGTTGCCGCGCTTAAGCGAACAACTGTCTTGAAGATGCTGCAGTGTAGGATTATAGAAAGAGGAAGCTGAAGGCGAGGAAAGAGTTGAAAAGTGGCTGATCAAACATCATGTATAAAAGAGTCCTATTGATCGCTTCACCAACATAACATCTAGATGAAGAGGGGATAGTCTGGTACTGTGCTCATTAATTTTTAGCTTTGTCTGTTTAATACGAAGCAGTCTTGAGGACAAATCTATTTCTCTGTGCCTTCCATTTGACATGTATTCCCGGTCTTTGCATTATAACCCAGATGTCTTTTCATCGAGTCTACTAACAAGACGATTTGCGCAGTCTTCAAGTGGCTGTTATGTTTCTCCATTCTTCCTGCAATTCGCTGTTTGTATTCTGAAACAGATGTTATGCCATGGAGATCGGTCATCTGTTCCATTTGATCAGTCGAAAGAACCAGGTGCCACGATTACCGGCCCGAATGCAACCCCATGCCTGACAGGGCGGTTTCAAGAGTTGAAACAAAACGTGTTAGATGAATGAAGAAATCGTAAGGTTTCATTGCTAAGAACATTGGGATTTGTGGATGTATGTATCTTGATAACTATATTAACTGTCCTCTTTTACACTTGGCATGTATTGGCTTTTGCCGCAAGCTACGAATGATGTAGCCAACTGAGACAACACAAAGTCATACATATCTTATAGTTAGTAGCTGTTGGAGCATTGATATATGTTTGAACAATGGCCAATATGTGTTATTTGTAGTCGAGTGTCATGGTCGAAAGCCTTGTCTTCATCACATTACTACTAGAGGAGTGATCTTCTCCTCCTAGCAATACAGAATCAGGTTTAGAGATAATTTCTTATACCTCAAGTAGCTATATAAAGCTTAAGGATTAGGACTTACCAGTGAGTCTATTCAATATGCTGCCTAAAGTGAATAACATATAAATCCTCTTGTAGTGTCACCTTGATTTCTAGGATTGAGAAGGAAAAGTTGATACACGACCCGATTTAACAACCTAATTATGCAATTAAAACATTGAACTAGACTCGATCAAGGAGTCGCCGAGAGTTATGACGTAGAATGTAAGCATAAAACAACTATCTCCAGGTCCGCCGTCCGTGAATCTCGACCCAACACCGTGAACCATCCTGTAACATCACTTTCATTCCAATGTCTCAACCAAAGAAATTTGATCGCGAGTCTATCTTGACGAACCCTTCTCTTCCAGAGGTTTACGTCAAACTCGTAGCATTGGCCGAGGAGTTTGCTGTACTGGGAGAGATCGACACCGTCAAAGGCTTGATATCACTGCTCCTCCGTGACACTACCTCAAACTGGCAGCGCAGACAGCTTGTGCATTTCGAACCTTACTTTGCGGCTGCGAACACTTGGCCTGATGAGATTCCAGAAAAGGACAGAACTGAAGCAAAATCTAATAAGACTGCTACCAAGCATGGGTTGGAATCCGACGATAACAATGGGAAGCAAGACGACGAAGAAAAGTTGCAAGCAGAGATCAATGAGGCAAAACCAGACGAAGCATATGTTTCCAGGTTTGCTGATGCGTTGTGTACCGCTGTAAAGCTGGCATCAAAGAATACCTCGGACATGGAAGCACTTCAAACCGACCCCAGAGTCCAACAAGTCCTCGGCCTCGTGGCGGAGAACCTGTACATACATGGAGTCATCAAGCGCCTTGCTGGACGTCACGAACTCAGTGGACTTTTATCTACGGGTGCCCTGGCTCGAAAAGTCCCAGTCGACAGGGAAAAAGTTGCCGCCCTTGGCCAAGAAGTCATTGAGACGTTCACTGAGCGTTTTACAAATGGTCGAAAGCCACACAAAATCGAGTCGAAGCCCATGAAAGAACTTCTCTTAGAGATTGAGCGTTCCACGAAGTCCATACCAATGAGCGCTTGGGAAGAGATGGAGGAGGAACCACCAGAAACACTCTTTGTCCTGCCACCAGCAACAGATGAACAAATATCATCTCTCGAGAAAAGACTCAAAGTCACGCTACCAGAAGATTATAAGGAGTTCCTGAGCATCAGTAATGGATTCGGGGGCACATGGAATGGAGTTCATCTCGATCCTCACTTGTTTGGAGTCGACGATGTCAACTGGTCCCCTCCGTTGTTCGAAGTTGGCTTCGTTCAGTTCCATGAGAGTCTTTCCGGCACACTCGAACTTGACCTCCCCAACAGAGGTGATTGGCCAGCTTCTGGACCAACCATCGAAATTGGCCGTGAAGATGTTCTTGGTGTTCTATTAGTCACGCCGGAGCGGACAAAGCAAGTGTTGAACGCCTATAAACAGGCAATGGATGGTATCCATACTTCAGAGCATGATAAGAAACAAAACATGAAGGTTATTGAAGCAAGATACGGTAGCTTTGAGGAGATGCAGAGGCTGGAATGGGCGGTGGTTGAGATGCATCATTCGGAGCAAATTCCTTGCGGGACCTTTCGGCAGTTTCTTGAGCAGCGACTACGCAGGTCATGGGGGATTGACCTTCCGGACGAGACGACTAAAGAGGCGGGAAGCGTGGCTTATAGCTGCTTGATTGATGACTCTTGAGCCAGTAGAGGATGAGAATCATGCATGAATTAATGAACACCCTTGTAGGATATTGGACCCAGCATGTTTCGACAAGACACGTGTTAGCTACCGGGGTGGTTTGAGTTATTGAAAAGTCGTGAATGATATTCTATCCTAGGTAAGTTCAAACAAAAGAATCCCTCCCAATATATGCAATTTAGTTATCAATTATACCGCCACCAAACCTAGTTTATCTGTACCATGCATCGGCTCCCTAGTTAAATTCGTTTATCTTTAATCAATACCCGCGCTACCCATGTTTCATACCTTCGTTGTCCGTTGCTTCTATCAGCATTTACTATTTTCATTCTTTTTATGTAATTACTAGTTATTGTCTTTCCAATGTTGTAGGCCAGCTACATGACACTGCATCCACCCGAAGGTGACGGGGATCTATCTCCCTTTTCTCGTGATTTATGGCTCTTGGATTGCTTGGTTCTCGATGATCGCTGATCAGAAGATTTGGCAGTGCGTGATGAGAACTGGCTGTACGGTTTGCTTGTGGCTGTTGATCGTTGATCATTAGCTTTGCTGGTATGCGTCGAACGCCGGTCGTGGATTTTGGTTGGACGCTGGACTCCAAGCCACCAGCAGACCTCCCCCTCGATATTCGACAAGAGAGCGGTGAGGCGTTGTTGATATGGGGCAAATGTGAATGATTTGCTCAGAGCTGGTTTCGTGGTCTTAGCTTTCGACAGGGGTACTAATAGCTGACCCCGGATTTCTTCTCGGTAGGTCGGAAGGTTCTTTGCTGTTCAAAACGTTAGATGGGTCCGTTTCATCCCGTGTTCAGGGGAGGGGGTTAACTTACGGGCAGCATCGGTGTACTTGGTTTGACTCTTTGCCGAGTTGAAGAGGGCTGTCAATGTGTTGGCACCTCTGACGATGGTATCGCACATCCTCTTCTTCTCGTTCTTGAGCTTCTCTCGATCTTTGTGCTGCTTTGGTATCTTGATGTCTTCGATGGCGTCGACGACGTCGGCAAGGTAGTTGATGATGGATATCAGGACAGCCCTGCCCAGCAGATCGCTGTATCCACTAACACCGTTTACGCGCGGGATGCGGTGGGCGTGTCGAGGGAATTGAATATTGTCGCTTGTTCGGTCCTTCATTATGTATGAGTCAGGTACCTATTAAAAAGATCTAAGAGGTTAATTGAGCATTATGCTAGTAAGAATAAGGGTAGAATGAGATGGTTTAAGTAAAAAACGGTTCATGGAAACAGCGGTGGCCTGCTTTTATACCCGGACCGACGACGTTGTTTACGGCAGCCTTCCATTCCTTCTCGAGGCACGCTAAGTCATGTATGTAGATGATGTGGTGGTTTAAACACGGAGATAGATGCCTGCCTAGCTAGAGCAAGGATGGGATGGATGCCAATTAGAGAGAGGTCATTTTCTCAACAGAGTTCGGTTACCAAGATAGTGGAGTTTCGAACACGTTCAATGGGTCTGCAGCCCCAAAATAGTGGTCTGCAGCCAACGGCGTGAACTGTTACGCGGCCAACAGGCCATGAAGAACGGGTCGGTTGACCAAACAAGACCTGTGCATGCCTTGGATTGTGGATTTTGGGTAAGAGGGCATGCGAGTTGTAGCTGATTTGGCGATACATGCAACATAATGCTCGGGCGTTGGCTATGGGCCGTATCCTTTACCAGGGTTTGTCGATTATGCTTGTCTATGATCAAGACGATCCCGTGGCTTCTGTGGCCCAAAAGCTTGACTCTTTGAATCCACTATGCGCCTAATAGTGGAGAGCTTACTTGGAAGGCCTCGAATTCTGGTCCTTGACTCCATCGCCATGCTGGAAATCAAGTGTCGTGCTGCTGCGCTGGCAGTCCGCTCCGGCCGAATCAGATCATGGGCCTCTGCGGGAATCGCCACAATTTGCATGACAGGCATCGTGAAGGAATCTACACCGTGGATTCACTAGCCACATGTTCTATATGGATCAGGTGACCCTTGCGGTGCTGTGTGTGAGTCAATATGCCAAGAATAGGCCAGCAAGTCATCTGGAGTTGAAAATTTTAAGGGACCATCACATGCTATACCGACCAGCCAAGCCAGCACATGTTTGTTGGTGACTCAGAATTTGGGTATCTATTATGTACGTTTCAGAAAGGAGGCATTGATGATTGAGTTGTCAATTTGTGCGCTATGCCACTGTTACACTCGCTAAAGGGTTGCGGCCGCACGCACTTATACCGACCGGTCTTTGTCTGTCTGTCCGTCTTTTTGATGGTAAGCTGTCAGACAGGGAAGCAAATGCATTGGATTAGATTTCTTGATTTGCATATCTTCTTGTGTGCATAATTTAATTTGTGCAGTTCCCCTCATCTCCCCTTGCATGAATCAATGGCTTGCTTTACGGATCGACATTATTTGCCTAAACACCTCCATCCGCCAGCCAGCTTCAGCTTGCACTCTTCAGTATAAAGATCAACCAACATTAGCCATTTCCAAGAAATAGACTGACTCGGAGAGATTACCGAGACCAATTAACATCCAATTGCCGAGTCAAGAATAAAGAGCTTGGTCCCATTTACCCCAAGGTGCCTGAATGCTGATTGATGGACTAACTATTATAGTAGGTCATGTGTCGATCTGAACCCCAAGGCTAATTGAAAATAGCCTGAATGGAGTATACCACCAGTAATCGCGGTGTACTCCGCATACGATCATCGAGAATCGTGTAATATAAGACGATGGCTTCGCTTCACTCCAATGGAGGGGGAAAGCGTTGCAGTGCATTCGCAAGCAGTCATAGCGCATCATGTGGCTTTCGACTTTACTCTTCGCCCTATTTACCTGCGTTGTCGCAGAGGATGGCATCGATGGTTGGCTTCGATATGCTCGCTTGCCAGCTCATCACGTCTCCAGCAACGCCAAGTCACTGCCTCACAAGATCAGAGTTATAGGTGGCTCCAAGAACAGCCCCCTGCGAACTGCTGCGTCAGAGCTCCAGAAGGGTTTCAGCGGTATTCTCGCCATTGACCTAAAAACTGCAACCAGCCAAAAGACATGCGACTGTTCACAGACAATCATCGTTACCACCGAGGACCATTTCAAGAAGACATGCGGAAAGGTTTCTCATCCCAAGCTTGAAGCAGATGGCTTCTGGCTCAGCATCTCCGGAAACTCTGTCAAGATCATTGGCCAGAATGAGCGTGGTGCTCTTTATGGAGCTTTTGAGTATCTCTCTATGCTCGGCCAGGGTAACTTCAAGCGAGTTGAATACGCGTCGAATCCTAGCGCGCCTATCAGATGGGCCAACCAGTGGGACAACCTTAACAAGAGCGGAACCCATGGATCGATCGAGAGAGGATATGGAGGTGATTCCATCTTTTTCGATGGTATCAAGAACGTGAGAAAGGACCTCTCGCGTGTTCCTCTTTTCGGCCGTATTCTCGCTTCAATCGGTATCAACGCCGTTGTCATTAACAACGTCAATGCCGATGTGCGACTTTTCAACAAGGAGAACCGGGATGGCCTCGTCGAAATCGCCGATCTCCTCCGTCCTTGGGGTGTCCAAGTTGGTCTTTCGCTCAACTTTGCTTCTCCCAATCTGACGGGCGATCTGAACACATTCGATCCTCTCGATAAGAGGGTTGTAAAGTGGTGGCATGACTTGACTGATGGGATTTACGAACGCATCCCCGATATGGCTGGTTATGTAGTCAAGGCAAACTCGGAGGGACAACCCGGCCCCAAGACATACAACCGTACTCTTGCGGATGGTGCTAACATGTTTGCCAAAGCCCTTAAGCCTCATGGCGGTGTTGTTATGTTCCGGGCTTTCGTCTATGACAAGCTTGACTGGAATGACTGGAAAGCGGATCGCGCCAACGCCGCTGTTGACTTCTTCAAAGAGCTTGACGGAAAGTTCGACGAAAACGTCGTTGTTCAAGTCAAATACGGCCCCATTGACTTCCAAGTACGAGAGGCTGTCAACCCATTATTCGCTCATCTCCGCAACACCAATGCAGCCATTGAACTTCAGATTTCACAAGAGTACCTCGGCCAGCAGTGCCACCTTGTCTACCTTGCTCCGCTCTGGCGGGAAAACCTCGATTTCGATTTGCGTGTTGATGGCAAGGAGTCTCGTGTCCGCGATATCGTCTCTGGAAAGGTCTTCAAGCGCCGTCTGGGCGGATATGCTGGAGTCACTAATGTAGGATTGGACAAGACATGGCTGGGAAGTCATCTTGCCATGTCGAATTTGTATGCCTTTGGGCGTTTGGCATGGAACCCTACTTCGGATCCCAAGGAAATCCTCGAGGATTGGACTCGTCTGACTTTCGGCCTCGACAACAAGGTTCGAAAGGCCATCACCGACATGTCCATGGCATCTTGGCCCGCGTACGAGAACTACTCCGGCAACCTAGGCCTCCAGACACTGACCGACATTCTTTACGCCCACTACGGACCTAACCCAGCTTCCCAGGATAACAATGGTTGGGGTCAGTGGACCAGAGCGACTCGGGACCACATCGGAATGGATCGCACAGTCAAGAATGGTACTGGCAACGCTGGCCAATATCCTCCCGAGGTTGCCAAGCGATACGAGAAGCCCGAGACCACGCCCGACGACCTCATGCTTTGGTTCCACCACGTCCCCTACACTTTCAAGCTGCACTCTGGAAAGACTGTGATCCAGCACTTCTACGATGCTCACTACAAGGGTGCCGCGACAGCTCAGACTTTCCACAAGACCTGGAACTCGCTCAAGGGCAAGGTGGATAAGGATAGATTCGAGCATGAGATGTTCAGACTCAAGTATCAAGCTGGTCACTCGATTGTCTGGAGAGACGCCATCAACGAGTTCTACCGTAACCTCTCCGGCATTGCTGATAAGCAAAACCGCGTTCGCAACCATCCTTACAGAATCGAGGCTGAGAAGATGGAACTCGATGGATATCACCGCGTCAACGTCACTCCTACCGAGACAGCCTCCAAGTACGTTGCAGTATACACCAACAACACAGGCACAGCTAGCACGACCCTCAAGTGCCGCAAGGGGACATACAACGTCGCTGTCAACTATTACGATATCGTTGGCGGCAAGTCTACTTGGGCTGTGTATCTCAACAAGCGACTGATTGGCAAGTGGGTTGGAGACAACGAAGAGCGACTTGGTCACTGGCCCAGTGAGTTCCTTGACGGCCATTCTGCCACTCGAATCACTTTTGAGGGAGTCAAGATCAAACCAGGTGACAAGCTTGTCATCATCGGTAAGGCAGATGGCGCAGAGAAGGCTGCGTTGGATTACGTTTCAATCCTGCCTGAGGGTATTGTTGACTAGTTTGTAGTTTTGTTCTTGTAATTTTATCAATCCGAATTATGTATTATCAAGCTCGTATCTTTGTAACATAAACCCGGCTAAGCCTACATAAGCAGAATCTAAGCAGAATCTAAGTGAATTCTAAGTAGATTCTAAACTTAGCTAGATATATCACTTGGCTTTCAGCATTTCGAGAAGAATATTCTGATGTTTCAATGTCAATTTTGGTATGCTCGTAACTAGCTATCAACTCAGACAAAAACATCATAGACCCAAAAATATCACTGGAGATCTGATCCTTGATTCATTTACATGAATGAGGGGTTGGCATTGTCAAGAAGCTGCTCAAAGTAAGCCTGGAACCAGGATCCGGCCTCGGGAGCGGGCCTAGAGATGTAATGTTAGCATGGAATTAGGATGAGAATAAGGGATCGTGGAACTTACTTGAGAGCATCAGCCAGACCACAGTGGTAGTCGTAGCGAGCAGCAGTGGTATCAGAAGTACCATCTGACTCACCACCAGGCTTGACCCAGACAAAAGCGTCGGCGAGAGCATCACCAGTGTTGGTAGTAGGTCGCATTCCAAAGCCAGTACCCTTGGCGTTGCACCAGTTACCCTGAGCCGTCTGGCCAGTAGGCTGCTTACCAGAGCGACCCTGGTCAACGATGAACTTGGCACCAGACCAGCCCTCTTGCGCAAGAAGAGGAGAAAAGGCGTTGATGAACCTCTGCTCGTCGTAGTTGGGGTTGCTCTCGGTGTAGTCGGGCTTGCTGGTGAGCTTCCAGCCGTTGTAGTTGGAGACGTTGGTGACGAGGCCTCGGACGCGCGAGGGCTTGCCGGCATCCTTGTAGATCTGGGCGAAGAGCTTGGCGGCAGGCTCAATGTTTGCGGGCCAGCCGAGCCAGCCACTGTGACCAGCGTCAAGATACATGGAGACATTGGGGAGGTTGAGTTCCTTGATGGCGTGGATGGTGAGTTCCTTGTAAGCACTTGCAGCGTTGGAGCACTTGGCGACATCCAAGTTGGTGACCAGGTTGGCAAGGGAGTCAGGCTCTGTCGTCGTTGTTAGTTATAATCATATAAGAATGATGCATTGAGTTGAACATACCGATGACGAGGATAATGCGAGTATCAGAGTAGTCCTGGATGATGCTCTTGACCTTGGCGATATAGGCCTTGTACTTGTTCTTACCATCCTTATCGAGGGAGTATTCTCCGTTGGAGGCAGCAGCAGCACAGTCACGGTCAGGAAGATCGTAGACAACGAATTGGCCGGCATAGTTGCCACCAGCCTTGTTCGCCTTGCGGATATCAGCGAGGGTATCCTCCATCAGCGAAATATGGTCGTAGGTGTCCCTGGACTTTGTTAGAAAACGCACCAGTATCGAATTATGACTTTGACTTACATCCACTGGAAAGAGGGAACCTCAGCAACCTTGGCAGCAGCAGTAGCTTTAGCACCGCTCATCTTAGGAACAGCCAAGCTCATAACCTCAGAGCGATAGTAGTTGTTCGCCCAGAGATCAACACCAGCGTAAGGGTTGTTGCTGGCCACAGGAGGTGCCGTGGTGGAACCTCCATTAGTGGTGGTAGCCTTGGTGGGGGTGTTGTCCGTGGTGGTAGAGCTAGGGATAGCAGAAGTTGGCGATGGGTCGGCAGATCCAGGCTGGCACTGGGAGTAGTAGTCGTTGACCTTGACACACTTGTTTCCGCTGGTGCAGCAAGGAGTGCCGCTCCAGTTTTGACCACCGCACTGAGTCCTATTGTAATGTAAGTATATGTGAGATGATGAGTTGTCAAGACTTACCAGACTCCGTTACTGCAAGACTGGCGTTCCTCAACCGGAGCAGCAAGAGCTGTGGCCGCAAAGGCGGCTAGAATAAACTTATGGGCCATGGTTGTCGTGGATGAAGATTGACTGGTGATGCTGGACTGTTGACTGTGGATGGAGAAAAGAAGATTTCGAATTGAGGTTGGAAGTTAGATATTATATACATTTTGAAACTCAGAGCCGCTTTTTAGAGTGCAAACGTTACGGAACGACGGGATCTCAAGGTCGTACCTGGAACCAGTAATACACGGCTGAAAGATCCGAACATGGTTTAACTGTCAAATATTCCGGGACAAGATCCAAAATGATCCGAAAGTTTGTCACGATAGACCTAATGAGAAGTAGGATGTGGAAACCCTCGGAGCGTCTGCTTCAAGCCGAGCCCCTCTTGATCACGTTTATTCATCAATTATCGAAGCGTCATTGCCCCAATTACACCCCGGAACAAACCGCCGATGCTGTCATGTGTCCAAAAGATCGTAAAGTGTACAATATGATGGTCTAACTCTGAAACTGTTCATCTCGGAGGCCTTCCTCCTTGTAGTTCCTATTTGGGAAGTACGGAGGTTGACACTCATATATCGAGCCATGGTCAACGGAAACATCAGCCTACGATCCGAAAAAACTGTCAATTAAAAGCCCATTAAAATTATTGGCAATGTACCGTTGGAGCATGTTAAAACCTGGTAATAATTACAATTTGGGACCATTGTTGTCGGGATGTCGGCTGGAAACTGACAAACACCAAGCAATGGTATGATGCTTTGGGATACCTGCAACCTAAATCGGCTCACACCATCTGGTTGGCTACTGGGGTCCTTTATATTTTACTGGCTATTGCCCTTGCAGCCAGACAGCATGACGCCAAGTAGATAATCAACTCATACCTCTTTCGGATTTCCGACCTTGCCCAATCTTTATATACTGCATCTCAGACGCCTACAAGAAACGTGGCAACTTTGGTATTAATAGAGATCGCCAGATAATCGCTATTAATCGTTAATTTGAAGTCCCCCTCCCGGGTATGGCTACTAGGTTCGACTTTCTATAGTTATGGAAACTTTAGCACCAACTCACCTTGGGAATACAGATTTGGACTTTCACATGTTGGGCTCTTGTACAAAACCTTGAATATTTATCCCAAAGGCGTACGGTACTTGTGATGGCCTGTCCTCAAAGCAGATGAATATGTTGGTTAGTGCCTCCTCAAAGTCTATCATGCCAGTGACCGCGAAGTCGCCGTATGAGATAAGGTTCAGCTACCCCATTCTCCAATGTCAGACACATGCAGCCTCCTTCAAAGCTGCTAATCAGAAGCTGAAATTGACTAGCACAAGACAAGAGATGAAGGGAATGCATCTCAGCCGCACGGCGGTCAAGCGTTCGGAGCATCAACAGTCCGAATGGCAGCACGCCTCTTGTGTTTGTCCAACTGTTGAAGTCTAGTGACACTGTGGTGGGTGGCATCAACCTATTGCATCGTTCCGTGGCGTCGAGATTACCGAGATCGATGGGTTCTCGACTGAAGTTTGTCTCAGTGGCTTGCATGTACCCCAACAGCTTCAACAAGGCCTCATTGTCAAAGTATGCTTAAATATAGCTCTCGTCTCTGGATTGAGTTCAAAGAAATGTGCTTTGGTGTTTTCACTTTCGGGGTTTTCTCGGTGCTTCGATCCACTCAAGAACAGTCTCTTCGCCCGTTGCTTCATCCCATACGAACATGACTACTCAAGCAGGTATAATAATCGAAGGGGTGAATCAACCCCACAAGATCGTTGCAAACATTCCCCGCTCAACCCCAGGCGCGAGGCAGGTTCTCGTAAAGTGCCTCGCCGTGGGGATCAACCCTGTGTAGGTTCCGCATCCAACCAACGCACCAATAGCTCTGGTTTAACAGTAACTATGAAGTGAATCTATTCAACAGCACACTGGAATGCTGGTCAAGGAGTGGCCTGCCATCCTTGGAAGCGACGGTGCTGGTGTTGTCGTCGATGTTGGCCCAGATGTTACTAGACTAAAGGTCGGCGACTACATCTACGGCTGTGCTCCGGTCGGCCAAAATAGACTCACGCCTTTTCAAGACACCTTTCTGGTACAGGAGGATATCTTTTTCAAGAAAAGCACCAACATATCCATCGAGCAAAGCTGTACTATTGGATGTGGACTACTGGTGATTATGAGCCCCCCAAAACTTGGATATTGGTTCAAAGCCATGAGTGTATCAGACTGATAGTTGAACTAGACCGCAAGCTTATGTATTCTTGCTGGGGCAGAACTGGAGCTGCCCACAGATGGTGTCAAAGCCCCTGAGAAAGATGAATGGATTGTCGTCTTGGGCGGCTCTGGAAGCGTCGGCCAGTTTGCAGTGCAGGTAACTAAAACTCTCCAAAATTTCCAAACGTTCTATGTCTAAATCGCTTAGCTGGGATACGTCTGCGGGTACAAGGTCCTGGCATCTTGCTCCCCTTCCAAGGAATCTGTAAGTTCTGGCCATTGAATCCTAGTATGGTAGTATTGACTCGGCTCAGATTGCAATCCGAAGCAGGGCGTCGGCGACTTTCAACAACCGCGGGACAGTCGATGAACAAGTTGCAGAGATTCAGAAGATTACGGGAGGGAATTTTGGCAAAATTATGGATGCGACGACATACGGCTACGAAGTCATGGTGAAAGCTCTGGTGACCGTCTCAAATGCGGAAAAGAAATATCTGACGACGGTTGATTCCTGGTAAGCTTGCTGAGATTATCTTCTGCCACTGAAGTATGATTAATATTTTACTAGGTCCAAGTTTTCGACTCCAGCTTCGATCAACGAGTATAGAGCTGACCTTGGTCATATTTGCCGTTTCGACTTGCCAGATGGGCCCCAGACCACGGCCAATATCGCCAGCTGGATTCCATTGCTCGAAAAGCATCTTGCAGCTGGAACCCTCAAGCCACTCGAGTACCAAGTTGTTGACGGAGTAGGATGGGACAAGGTGATTAAGGGCATCCAAGACATGGAGGGGGGGAAGGCCGAGAAGAAGATTGTTGTGAGAACTCAGAATGAATGAGAAGTGTTTTGTTTCCTTTCTAATCTTTTTATTTCACTACGCTATAGCAACTATTGAGTCACTCTCACAATCGCAGCTGGTTTTCTTACTTCCCACCTTGCATTAGCCCTTCACTAAGTTACGACATGAGAAAATGATATGCGCTCGTTGCTTACGAATAAGGAATGGCTTGGTGAAAGTGAAGCCAATCACAAGACTCTTGGCGGCGCGTAAAATAAAACACAGCCAGTGCGGCTGAAGCGACAGGCTCCTCACAAGGCTTTCCATTCCTTTTCTTACCACCTCCACGGTATTTTGCAGACTTCTCTGAATATAATGTCACTCTGATATCGGTACCAATAATATGTATAGTCTGATACACAACCCTCGTGCTTACAACACTTCAAAACCACCATGGAAGCAATTGGCGCGGGTGCCAGCACCCTGGCTTTTGTCCTACTAGCTCTCAAGTCGGCCAAGATCATCAATGAGTCACTCTCTTCAATCAAAGATGCACCAAGAACAGTGCTTGAGTTGGTGAAGGATATCGAATTCTTACAGTCGGTCCTCGGGCGTGTATCCGGTTGCTCGTTACAACACGCGCCAAGCAGCACAATTGAGTGTCTGAATGACGTACTCCAGACTTGTACAGCAGAGCTCTCTGCCATAGAATGTCGACTCGAAAGGTTTCCAAACAACTCTGCGAATAATAGTCGCTCAAGTCGCATTTACAAGGGACTACTCGCCTACATCAAGAAGGAGGATCTTGAGCATGCGCGAGGCAGAATTAGAGACAAGTCAACGCAGATAAATCTTTATCTCGGCCTTCTCCAGGCACAGTCGATTTCGGATGTCTCCTCAAGGATCGATACGCAGGCGACAGCAACAACAAACATTCTTGAACAAATCCTCGGGGAGGTTTCCAAGCTTCATGCACGACTCAACCAGGATGCTGCTTCAGATCCAACTAAACAACTCACTAGAACCAACGGCGATCAGGATACTCTGGATAACGAGGTAGCCGGACACCTTGGAACTATGGTAATATGCTCTGAACTTGAATCGAGCATATGTCGCCTCTCCAGCCTGGTTGACCACGACGGGTTGACTTTAGATGCCGATGACGCAGAGCAGATTATTGATGACTTGCGGAGATTCGTCGTCGTCGCCAAAGAGAAAGTAGCTGCTGCGTCTGACAAGAGCGACAGCTCACTCGCCTACAATACGAGTGCAGAAGATGATAGCAAGGCACTAGGCAGGGATCTGAAGCTGATAGAAGGGCTAATTCTTTCTGCGCCTATCGTTGCAATCAACCAGTCCGGTAAATGCTCAAACTTCTGATGTCCACCATAATCGTTGTTGACTCGAGAAACTAGTTCCCGGTTCTAGGAAGCTTCGTTCATATTTGCCGCATGGCACCATTATCAAGCAGAAGCGGATAAGAGAAGAGATTGATGTTGACCACGGCTACCTCACCGTATCAACCAACAAACGGAGAAGAATATGCACAGATGTATCCTCCGATGCATCTGGAGAGGCCAATACCTTCAGAGATGTTATTGCAAGCATTGTCTTCCGCCCTTCGAAGTCTTGTTGGATGTTTTCGGTCTCGCTTTCTCAAGGACAGCTTTTCGACCGGAGCATCCAAAGTATACCGCGGATATCTGTCTGTCGTATAATTTCGAATGACTCTACAGTTTTTACTTTGGTAAAACAAGGTCAACTGAAAGAATTCCGAGCCCTGCTTCGGGAGGGTAAAGCAAGTCTTCGCGATCACGATGAGCAGGGCATGCCACTTTTACACGTCAGACTCATTCGCCTCTGCTACTTCTAACTTGTGCTAATTCTTCTAAAGTACGCAGCTACAGCTAGTGTAGAAATGTGCAAGTTCTTAATCGAATCTGGGGCAGACGTGGATGAAATGGGGGAACATACAGGAACTGCCCTCTCTCGCATATCAGGGTTGGATCGCTACGACACAACACTGGTGCTACTCGAGAACATGGCTGATCCTACCTTGTCCTACCCAGGATGGGACAACCCGCTATCCACTGCATGCAACTTGGATCTTGTAAGTATATAGCCGAGAGATGAATTCAGTACTGACTCTATATAGCCGTCTGCGGAGCTTTTCCTGCGACATGGTGGGCACTTCACGATGCACGATCTGGAAAGCTCTGACTTGAATGGGAGAACTAGACTTCATCAAGTTTGCATGGCAGAGACTAGATCAACAAGCAAGAGAAAGGCAGTTGCCATGCTAATCACCGCTGGTGTTAATCTGAGCGCTCGGGTGGTCAAGTCATGGTCGCCAGACGATCACCAGACCCTGGGATTTACATGTCTACACAGCCTTGTATACAAAGCCCATCAAAGCAGAAGTCGGGACGAGCTGGAAGCCCTGGTTCTCTTAATCAGGCAGGGCGCAGACATTTTTGCGATTGATCACCACCAGCACACTGTCTCAATGCGCGCATATCTACCCAACGATAGTGACAATCAGTATTCGTCCAAGGGATCTTACAGGGGTGACCTATGGGATGCTGCTTTGGCGATATGCGGCTACGATATCAGACAGCATCGATCCTCTTATCCCAGAGTTCCCAGATACAATAAGAGTTACCGCAGGAAAGACTTTGAGAGATTATGGGAAGGACATGAAGCCTCCTGTCCATATTGGAACGATGAGCGATACCCGGAAAGAGACGGCGATGACGACTTTTGGAAACAGCCTGTTCGACGCTGCGATCACATCTCATGTTCAGACTGTGATGAGCGTCTAGTGGAAATTGATGAGGCCGAAGGAGAACCTAGTGATGGCGTTGATGTCCCAGGCTACGCCCAAGCCGCATACCGCGAGTGGACTTTATCATCTGGCGATTTAGAGTCAAATCCTGACCGCATTCCCTACATAGATCACCTCTCGCCCGAATACGATATGACTGAAGAGGATGAATCCGATGACTCCAAGGGTGCGGAATGGGAGCATGATGGTTACAGGAGTGAAGACAGTGATTCTGATGGCGGGGTCAGGTTCTGTGAGGAGATGGAAATCCAAGAAATGAATGATCTCTCGCCACCGACAAGTGAAGATGGAGAGGAGGCTTTTGAGAGATTAGTTCTTCCATATCAGGATGAAATGTACGAAGATGACCTATGGTTTGAGCACCTCGTTAGAACGGCAGAAGAAGAGACGATAGACTAAGAAAGACGAAATGACGGTCAAATCTACATCGCCACTGTTTTGGAATCATTTCAGTATAAAACATGCCGCTCGGGAAATTACTAATGGCATTTCTTGATGGGCTGCACTTCTGCGGCACGCACTGCTTATGCCACTTGGTTGGTGCACACAATTTGTATCAACACCATCAACTGGTGGCTGCTTACTTCCCCCAATATGCTTACTCTATCCATAGAATCCCGAACTCCCGAACCGCGCGTGGAAGAGCTGAGACCTATTAGCCGCAACGCCGAGTTCAAGGCTTCTGCTGCATTGGTAGTGCGCCACTCCCCGAAACGCGCGGTAAAAAAATGAGATTTGTAAGATTGTAGAACAACTCATGTATATTCTAGGACATATATCATCTTGCATGAAATGAATTTCTGTGTGAAGTAATCCTATATAAATCTACGACAACCCAAGACGAATTTAAGTAAATAAAAACCATCTCATTCAACACAATCACAGAACATTATACAAAGACATATTATTCAGCCTATAATAACTCCCTATTTTATAAGAGAAAAAGCAACATGACTGCTGTAAAGAACATCGCCCTCATCACGACAAGCACCCGCAAAACCAGAATCGGGCCTCAGGTAACCAGCCTCGTCAATCAAATCATCACAGGCGATGCGGCCAGCAACAATACCAAGATCACCACGGTAGATGTCGCCGACTTCAACCTCCCCGTCCTCGACGAAGAAATCATGCCTGCAATGGTCCCAGACAAGGGCTCCTTCAAGAATGCCCACTCTATCGCTTGGAGCAATGAGATCAAAAAGTACGACGCCTACATCTTGGTCATCCCCGAGTACAACTACGGTATGGCTGGAGGAACTAAGAACGCTGTCGATTACCTATACAACGAGTGGGTCGGTAAGAGTGTTGTGATCATCAGTTACGGTATCATGGGAGGTAGAAACTCAAATGAACAGCTCAAGGGTGTCCTCAAAGGCATGAAGCTGAACGTGGTGGAGACCAGGCCTACCTTGGCCTTCCACGGTGGCGCGGGACCTGACTTGTGGCTTGCTGGTGCTGGAACGTTGGGCGATGACACTAAGAAGGACATCTTGGCTGAGACGCCTACTATTCTCAAGGCTTTTGGTGAACTGAAGGATTCGATGGAGAAGCAGGTGCCCAAGGACACTGTCGAAAATGGTGCATAGAGCGTGAAAACCTCAGTTGTTAGTCACGTCCATGTTTTATCTTAGGAGTATAGGAGGAATAAAGTTTGGATTAGCTCGGGATGTGAGTTTGCCATGATTGAAAGTCTTGTTCCTGATGTCAATGAAGGCGAATCATGTAACTTGTTGTGATTTAGGCTCAATGCGCAACTTTAAGTTATTCGATAGTGGAGAACCTGGCAAGAGATGAAATATATCACAGAATAAAGGGAGAGTCTTAGGTATATGTCAAATTGCCAGTCAAGCCGGCTGTCATAATATGTTCATGCATGTAAGCTATGTACAAGGGTAAAAAGTAAAGACCGACCCCGAGTGAGGAGGTCCATTCATATGTCCGGACTCATAAACACGTAATCCCAGCTAAAGAAACCTTGGGAAGAAACAGGAGACCCGCAATCCAAAACAGCCTGCCACATCATCCTGTCCTCGGGTATGGTTGGTTTCCTTAGAGTCGTTTTTTGCATTGGCTTGCTTAAGCAACAGTCATGGAGGCAGAGCCAGCGCTGTTGTAACCCTCAACAGCGAGAATCTGGTAGTTGTGAGATCCAATGTTGAGGCCAACGTTCTTCCAGGCCTGGAAGTGAGCACCAGTGTTGACGGAGCCGCTGGATCGCTTGTTGCGGCGGACGGACCAGTACTGCTTGAAGGTCTTGTTGCCATCGATGGAAGGAGCGTTGTAGCGGGTGCTCTCGTAGATGTCGTAGACGGATCCGTCGACGGTGAACTGGCCCTTCTTGGTGGCGCCGGAAGAGGGGTTGTAGGTACCGAAGTTCTCAACGATGTAGTACTCGATGAGAGGGTTGCGGGTCCAGCCGTAGATGGAGAGGTAGCTGTTGCCGTTGGGCTGGTAAGAACCAGAGTACTTGATGGTTCTGGATGTATTAGTTAGTAAATTGAGTCCAGTGTGATGCAGAGTTGAGGGTATCTTACCGGGCAGCACCGGGGTTCCATCCCTTACCACCGACGTGGTTACCGTTGCCGTTCCACTTCATGCTGAACTGACCAGCGTTGCCGTTGGAGTAGGTGACAGCGTTGGCGTTGTCGGTCCAGAAGGAGTAGTAGAAACCACCGCTCCAGCCGGTAGAGGAGGGAGTGCGCTTCTCGAGGTTGGCGGCGGGCTCCTCAGGAGCAGCGTTGGCCATGACGCCAGCAGAGAAGGCCGAGACGGCGGCGAGAAGGTAGGTGAAGGAAACCATTTTGGCGGTTGTGGGTTGGTAAGCTAGTGTTTGAGACTGAAGCTGTGGGATTGATGTGTGAGTTGGTAGAGAAACGTTTAGATGGTGAGGATTCTCGTCTTATTTATATTCTTCAACTAGCTAACTATTCTCCATTGCTTCACTCCATTCCTTCATGTTGTCGTCCGAGCCTGGCCCATGTTAGTTGTCGAGACTCTAGTGGGGAATCAGAATGGCCGAACATGGTTGAATGTGCCCGAGCGAGATCGATCACAAACTGGCTTGGCTTATTTTGCCGGCGAGATAACCAGACGAGACGGCCAAGCAAAGCTTGTCAACAAGACTCAGTGTGTCGTCCCAAGTCACGAGTGGATCGGTGGTCTCACGGGAATTCGGCCAGGAGGGTATCTATCCCCGGGGTGTGAAACGTCCTAAAGGGATTGGTTTATCCGTCCGTGGTGCAATTTCGGAGGATCATGGGCCGTGTCATCCTATTCGGGCCAAGCTTGAATCATGCCCCAATGGTAATGGTAGATCAAAAGTCGGTATTCCCAACATCGAGCCACATGGCACGGGAAGCATGGATGGTAATTGAGCCACCTCCGCGCCTACAAGGAAGAGGTGGTATCGACTGCCGAATCCCCAGACAACGATAGGCGGCAATATTCATCCAGTGTTGTGTTGCAGTTTCTAATGAAGGAGAAACGAGGATGGCCAATTCAGCCTAAAACATCAAGGCTGCGTTTCAGAAGATCGGCGAATACTGACAGCCCATGAGATCCAAACGAAACTATCGTGTGTCATGACTCGGGGATAATACGACTATTCTTACTCGAATCACTTTTCTCCATGTCAGTAATTGGTGCATTTACACAATTCCGCATGGTTGGCCAAAGCTTCTTTGACAGACGGGAGGATGCTACGCTATCGCCTCCACAAGGCGGTCTAACCAGCCACTTGCCTCGGCTAAATTTAAGCAGCATAGCATTATTGGGATCGAGAGGATTCGCCAAGGCCTGTCCATCTAGGGGCGGTGTAACGCCAGCACTTTACGTTTCAATGCATTATACAATCGGTTCGCAAGGGATAGAATCAGCATATCACAGTCCCAACAAAGTGGTTCTATGTCTATAATGCAACCTATTTACTTGAGGCAATCAATTCAGGCAAAATGTGTCAATGCCGATCAATCTGATACTCTATTCAAGGGGAAACTCTTCTGTAATTGGTCAGTCAATATCACCATTCAACTCGGCTCTATATGGCTTCCCAACAGAACATACCGCTACATACGACCATAGCTCGTAGANNCGGTGACGACCAGCGAATCCCCAGTGTTGTATGTTCTTTTTTGACCCGTAGAGAGGTGGAGGTTATTAGTTGTCATACTCAAGCGAAGACAACAAATACATAACACATCATGCAGATAGATATTCTAGATGTGGCCATCTTAGCAATGAGGTCGTCGGTTATGGGAAATATCGGATCAGCATCAAGTATCGGTAGGCGAGTTGTGAAGCATACTGAAGCCATATCATCCACTTATCGAAACATCTATTTTTGTTGTCGTTGATTCTTAGAACTCAAAAGCAGGAATCACATCATGAAGTAGATATGGTTGGTGGATCAATGTTCTTTCAACTTCAACCGCATGCTTCGCCAGTTGTTCTCGAGTGTATCCATCTTGTAGCTGCAGCAGTCGCACCATTTTGCTGCAAACTCAAAAATGCCAGAGTGGAACATTATGTAAGAGGCTGAGCAGAGGATTATCTTGACCGTATATCTCTGTATTTGACAACATGATTAATTACGAGTGACACCAGTCAGATTGGGGTATCAAGAGAATAGGATATGAGGCGTAGAGTCTTCTCGTAGTTGCTGCACTAAACACAATGGTGAATACTACTGGCATGACTGAAAATAAGCCTGCAATATATAAATTCCTGAGTACCAATGCCTTTTCTCGGGTTTGACAAAATCTATTCCAGTTCACCTTTAGTTGATTCAACCTGTCATTTTAAATCGCAGGACGTGTTTGCTGTCCCCATAATGGCATTCAGGGGACCAGAAATTAATAATGCTTCTTGATCTCTCTATACTAAAAGAAAACATAATGAATTCTCAAGATCAACATCGACACTTAGTCGAGCATTTGTGTAGTGTAGACTTTGATAATTTAAGCTTAGTTTTAGAGTCTCGGGTAGGAAAGTCAAATAATGAGAACGCAGCCAAACCCTCAATGCGACATACTACGTACTACCTACGTAGGTAGGTAGTATTCCATATGAGAAGAGAGCAGAATCGAAGCATTAGACAGGGGTTGGTTCAATCAAATCCCTAGTATCAGAAATACCTTCTTTTTACATAGGCCTGGACGCAATAGTAAGTACCTCTGGTAATGCAGCTTATGGATTGCTACCTACTTGACCTCCACCAAGTAGTATGGATAGCAAATTGATCAACAGCCAATCAATACTGGGTCAAAAACTCCACAGATACATACATTTTGCTCCTTCATCTCATAGGGGATGTGATCAAGGTGGAGTTCTCAAACAAACGACTCGGTAATAATACATCAAGGTAGGTAAAGTGCGACAAAGAGCCATTGGCCAAATAACGAGACCACGATTGGCATACTTGTTTGAGACGTTTCAATATCAGATTGGCAACCCTTACAGCTTATTACTGCACTAGACCTGCAGGCATAAGTGCTGTAAAGACCGGTCATTTAAAATTAGGTTTCCGCTTGCTAATGATCAAGTAAAAATAGGCAATAGGCACGTGTCAGTTTTGGATCGTTTTAGATCAAACAGCCTAGGTCCATTTCCTCCAATCATCACTTGGAAATCAACCCTTAACTTGCTCCGCAGATCCACAAGGTCACCTGAATTAACGACAAGCCAACGGTGATCGAGTCACTGCGTAATAGGAACGACTCCATATTATTATAGCTGACTATCAATACCAGCTAAGAACTTAACTAGACTCTCAGCGCCATGCCCAAGAAGCCCAATGTCACCGTCGTCGAATTGGACATCAAGTCGACTTCCATTTTCTCGAGAAGAATCACAGAGCTACTATAATAACCTCTTTCATTGAGGATGTGAGGTGAGGACGCTATTGTATAGATTCATCTTGCTGCGACTTGTCCGGAAGAGAAATCTGAGAGATAACGGAAAGCAAGGCGACGCCCGAGTAAATAAAATTTAAGGGAATGCTATAATAATAATGCTAGCTGTATTGTTAAACTAAGTAATATGAAAATAGATCTGTCTTTCAATTTAGGTATACTCTACTAACATCCTAACTTATTGCATATAAGTGGCCAAATCGGCATCAGATATAGTATGAGTGCTGCCTTCACATTTCCAGCCGCCAGGCACCTGGTTCCAGTCGTACCCCATCTCGCACTTACCCATCCGCTTAAGAGCTTGCTGCATAGATTGAATCTCCCGTTCAGACACGTCCCGGGTCTTGTCTTGTTGTTTGATTTGGTCTTCAGACATGCTTGGAGTATTTGAAGTTGACGCTTCTCCCTTCCTGGCTGTGTTGAGTTTCGCTTCATCCTTGACCACATTCTCAACTTTGTTAGCGTACTCTACACGCTTGGGAGCTGATACCGCCTCACTCGTTGATTTTGTCGGCTGGACTATATCAGTGAGTACCCGACTGGGGCTCGCGAGATTCTTGGGTTTCGCCACCATTAGTGGCAGGATCAGAGACAATCGCTCTGACAGGAGCCCATGCCGCGAATCTCGTGGAACATGGTCTTGATACATGACATGAATACTGTGTTCTTTCTCATCTTGTAAAGCCTTAAGCTTATTTCTTCCCCCAGAGCTTATTTATTCATCCATAGCTCAATAAAGACAGGGTCTTGCAGTTTCCAGGGTTCAGACACCATAAGTTAAGTATACCTGCAGGCTTCTAAGTTATTATTTTTATTAAGGAAAAAAAAAGGCTCTTAAAGCCCTAAACCTTAATAAAGAATATATAAAAATATATATAAGGGTTATAATTAATTCTTTTATAGCTATTTAAATTAAAC